>BJCM01073059.1:0-28479 GCA_018326385.1 Flaveria bidentis | reverse complement strand
CACGTTACGCGATAAACTTTCTTAATTATTATATAAAACACATAAACACGTAAACACAACATCATAATCACATTAACAATTAGATTATCACCCATTTAACATGATTAATTATTATTACGTCACCAACGTTAAACGACAACTAGTGTGTGCTCACGACACGTGTATGCAAAACTTAGCGGAACTAACGGAGTTGGATAACGGAAAATTACCGGATATCACAGACCATCTCAATCAAAATTATCCACTGTCCTTTCACGTCAAACTACTCGTTAAAAAAGTCCAATTTTATTTTTTTTTACAAAAGTTTAACGTGTCATCATATAAAATCTTAGTAGATGTTTTTTCTTTCTTTTTTTTTATCTCTCCACAACATCCTCTCTACGACTCTACCCATGGATTTCTCTCCATGTTAAACAATCGAAGGTAGTCCTAATCGCCAACTTGCCGTATCACACTATCACATATCACGCATCTAAAATTCTTTTTAATACTATAAATAATTTCCTAAAATATATTATCATTGGATTAACTTTTGTAAATCATCATATATCATATTTTAACATTTCAAACATATTATATGTGTTTAATCGAATAAAACTCCAAAAGATTGACACCAACAAGTTATTTAAAATTCAACAAATCATAATGTTGATAGCAAATAAACCACAATTATAACCCCTTAAACATGCTCTCTCTTTCTCTTTCTCTCTCATACAATCACAAGATGCACCCTCAGCAATCAAGACTCTTGTGTCAATGGCGATGAACGCCGTATAGGTTTCAACCATCCCACAACAATATTATCAACACCCAGTTGATTTAATGTCGATCTTCAACAATACCCATGATGAATCTTCAACATCATCATCATCAACCTCAACATCAACATCAACATCACAAACATCAGAAAAAATCGCGACTTTGATCCGTCAATTCACAAACACCATGAAATCCAGCAGTCTGAAGCTCAAAGACCGCTGTAAAAAACCCACCCAAGTACACGCCCTCACCATCAACTCCATTCTTTCATCGTCTTCTTCAAACAGTGATGAATCGACTTCACCCCAATTCGTCAATGCTAAACCTCATCTCCCTTATGGGTTACCTGATTTGCACCTTATTGAACCCAATATAGATCCTTACATACACCATGTTGATTTTGTTGATTCAATTTCAGAGCTTTACAGGAGAATCTTGAACTCTTGTTCGGATTCTGAAACTTGTGGTTTGTATATGGAACAGTATGCGGTGTTGTGTGCATTGGGTGATCCGAAGCTGTTAAGAAGAAGTTTGCAGTCTGCTAGAGAACATGCTGTTGATGTACATTCGAAGGTTGTGCTATCTTCTTGGTTGAGATATGAGAGGAGAGAAGATGAGCTTGTGGGTGTTTCTGCTATGGATTGTATCGGTAAGGTTCTCGAATGCCCGAAATCGGCTTTGATTGATGATGGGTGTGGCCCTTTTCGTTCTGTTTTTGATTGCTGCCAATGTGTTTGTGGAAATGCCTCTGAGAACTTTAAGGTCAACATTGCACCTGATAGTGAATCTTTGGTTGTTGTTGTTGTTGATGATGATGATGAAATTGTACATTTTTTTATTGGTAATGAGGTAATTAGTTGTGTTAGGTCAAAAATAGCTTTGTTATCTAGCCCATTAAACACATTGTTGTATGGTAGTTTTGTTGAATCAGCCAAGGAAAGTATAGATTTTTCTCAAGTTGGGATATCTGTGGAAGCAATGAGAGGTGTAGAGATCTTTAGTAGGACAAAAAAGCTTTTGGATTTCGTTTCTCCGAGTGTAGTTTTGGAGATGCTATCGTTTTCGCAGAAGTTTTGTTGTGAGGAAATGAAATCCGCATGCGAGGTTTATTTGTCCTCAATAGTTTCCAACGTCGATGATGCATTGATATTTGTTGAATACGGTTGTGAAGAACACGCAAGTCTTCTGGTAGCAGCTTGTTTACAAGTTTTGTTAAGAGAGCTTCCGAATTCTTTAAACAATCCCAAAGTTTTAAGCTTGTTTTGTAGTCCAGAATCAATGGAGAAACTAAGTATGGTTGATCATGCTTCTTTTTTGTTATACTATTTCCTTACACAAGTAGCCATGGAGGAAAAAATGTCTTCACCAAATGCAGTTATGCTATTTGAACGATTAATCGAGTGTGCAACAGAAAAATGGCAGAAAATGCTAGCGTTTCATCAACTAGGCGTTTTGTTATTCGAAAAAGAAGAATATAAAAACGCCCAAAGTTGTTTCAAGGCAGCATATGAAATGGGTCATGTTTATTCAGCAACAGGTATGGCCAGAGCCATGTATAAACAAGGAAAGACTTATTTAGCACGTGATTTAATCAACAAGGTTATATCAGATTCTAAAAAGCCGAACGGGTGGATGTATCAAGAAAGATCTTTATACAATCTTGGAAGTAAAAAGATTCTAGATTTGGAATCAGCCTCCAAATTAGATCCTACACTTGCATACCCATATAAATACCGCGCCGTATCAATGTTGACTGAAAATTCAATCAATGAAGCTATTCAAGAAATCAATAAAATCATTCGATTCAAGGTTTCTCCTGATTGCCTTGAGTTACGGGCATGGTTTTATCTTGTTCTTGAGGATTATCAATCTGCTGTGAGGGATATTAGAGCATTGTTGAGTTTAGAGCCTTATTATATAATGTTTCATGGTAAAATGAGATGTGATTATTTGCTTGACTTGTTGGGCCAACGAGTCAAACAATGGACTCCTGCTGATTGTTGGCTACAGCTTTACGATCGGTGGTCTTGTATAGATGATATTGGCTCACTTGCTATAATACATCAAATGATGGCTCATGACCCTGGAAAGTCTCTTTTACGGTTCAGGCAGTCCTTACTTCTTTTAAGGTAAATTCTATACTTCAAAGATCTTCTTATCTATTATATTGTGTGGGGTCAAATACATGGAAATTAAAAATAGCAACCTTTTCTTATTGCATTTCTTATTCTAGTTTCACAAATTATTTTTTCCTTAAAAACAACAATTTATTCAATTTAATTTCTCATAATAGCAAATTACTTTCGTTACTGATGTGGCACTGGTTTCCGGTCTTACACCATGTCACCGTCCAAATGTACTTTGATATCGACGTGAAAAAGGGGAAACCGGTGCCACATAAGCAAATTCAAACTTTTCAGGCCACCCATTTGCTATTGTAGATTGTTGTCACAAAAAAGAAAATGAGAACTAATTGTTGTTATTGAGGAAAGAAATATATGTTTTTCTGTAATAGGGAACAGCATGAAAGTTAGTTGCTGCTTCTTGTTTATAACCCTATTTTCTCATTTTCTGTTATGATCTAAAAGAGAAATTTTACATATTGGGTACAGATTAAACTGCCAAAAGGCGGCCATGCGAAGCTTAAGATTGGCTAGAAATCTTTCAACTTCAAATCATGAAAGACTTGTGTATGAAGGGTGGATCTTATATGACACGGGGTACCGTGAAGAAGCTTTATCAAAAGCGGAAGAATCAATTTCTCTTCAAAGATCATTTGAAGCTTATTTTCTTAAAGCATATACACTTGCAGATGCGTCCGTTGATCCTGATTCTACTTCTGTTATTCAACTTCTTATTGATGCTCTAAAATGCCCTTCAGACGGGCTCCGCAAAGGACAAGTAAGTGAGGTGTAGTCTCAGGTGGTTATAACTTATAAATTACCTACACGTGAGGTGGATGAAAAATTACCTATATTCACCTGCCATGTCAGCAAAATAAGTCAACTTGGTTATAGATTACCTACACATCACCTGCCATGTCATCATTTTTGACCCCGTAACCTAGTCACATTATCTTAAACGGGAACTTTTGAAAGCTGGTTACCATAAATCACATGTTTTGAAAGTTTTGATGTCTGTTAACCTAAAATAAGTTGGTTACTTGAAAAAAAGATCAGGCGGATGTTAGTTACACTTTAAGTAAGTAGCCCTAGTCTAAATCTTTCCACCTGTTTGACCTGTTCTCTTTTTAGCTAGTTCTTTATTTGACTCGGATATTAAACAACCCAAGTCCACCTGTGCTCTTAAGTGAATCTATCTAACTTGCCACATCTACGAGAAACAATAAAGAGAGGAAATAAGGAAATGGGTAAATATTTTTTGTTAATTGCAGGCACTAAATAATCTAGGGAGTATATACGTGGACTGTGGGAAACATGATCTTGCTGCAGATTGTTATGTAAATGCACTCGATATAAAGCATACACGAGCTCACCAAGGGTTAGCACGTGTCTATTCTCTTAAAGAAGAAAGAAAAGCTGCATACGATGAAATGACAAAATTGATAGAAAAAGCAGAAAATAATGCATCTGCTTATGAAAAACGTTCAGAATATGGTGATCGCGATAATGCCATGAGTGATCTGTGTATGGCTACTAAGTTGGATCCGCTCAGGACCTACCCATACAGATACAGAGCTGCAGGTACTATTGATTATCTGATTATTTAGAGGTTAAACAATAAGTTCTATGCTGGATTAATTTCACCTATATCATTCTAAAGTTTCAAAATTTCTATTATCATTTTAAATTTCATAATATCATATATACCCTTGAAAACACTAAAATATCAGTAAACAGATAAATTCAGTTATTTACAACATTTTGTTTTAATGGACAACACAAATTGGAAACCAATGTTACTACCGGGAATCATCGTTGTGTGTTATGGTTCTACTTCTTTTATTTAGCAAAACAGGCTGACATTATGAAATTCAATATGCAACGGGTAAATATGATACTTTTGGTGTTTTTAAAAGGTAGACATGCTATTATGAAATTTAAATGGATAATATTTGAAATTTAGTTGTATTTATATGATCTTACTACTTATTCTTCATAACATGTAGTTCAAGTTACTAAAGTATTAAACTTTATTATCACACCAGTGTTAATGGATGAGCAAAAGGAAACCGAAGCTGTTGAAGAACTTACAAAAGCCATAGCTTTTAAACCCGAGCTACAAATGCTCCATCTTCGAGCAGCATTCTACGAGTCAATGAGTGACTATAATTTAGCCCTAAGAGATTGTGAGGCAGCACTCTGTTTAGACCCCAATCATAAGGAGACCCTCGAGCTTTACAGTCGAACACAAAAACAAGCTGCTGAGTTGTATACATGAGTCAGTTGTACAGTCATCAATGTGAAAAGACGTTTACACCCTTCATTGGTTCAATACCACCGCAGATTCGTGTCCAAAACATATGGAAGAAGAACAAGAGATTATGAAGTTCATCAAGGTGTTCACCGGGCATAATTCAAGAATTGTATTATATGATTTGATCAGGGTCGAAAAGAGGGGTACGCATGAAATTTCACTCATAAAACCCTGGGGATTCAGATTGTACGCTGTAAATCATTTTTTCTGAATAAATTTTTGAATGATACAAGCTTATGTATTGCTATCTGGATTTCAAGATTCTCTTTTGGTCTTATAAACGAGGTAATTATGGAGTTACACAAAGATTCAGTACTTAATATGTACAGAAAACTCAGGTCAGAATCTCCTTCAACTGATCAAAGGGGAGAACTTTTAGGCATTTACACTTTCAGATGTCACGTCAATAGTGTCCTTCAACCGACCCGTAACCTCTGTCATCTTGGGTCTTTGATTCGGGTCAGAAAGAACCCACATTTTCTCCACTTCAAAAAGCCCGATAACCTTGTGGTTGTCGAATGAACACCAGCTTGGATCCATTGAGTTTGTGACGAACTGTTCGGTTGTCAAGAAATCTGATTGAGTTTTCAAAAGAACCATTCAAATAAGATTACACCAAAACTGTAGACTTTGGTTTGTGGGGCAGGGGAAGCTTGGGTTTTGTGGGTCCCGTTTTTCAGAAAGTGGAATGTGAGATTTTTCCTGCATAATCTTCGGTTAGGGCATGTGTTATACTCTCGTGAGGATAGATGAAATTGATGATGCGACGTGATTGCGTGGCATTGCTGCTATAACACATAGCTTTAGATATGTTGATAATGTTTTAGGTTGTATGCCATGCCCATTGCTATAGGTACTCGTGTTGACCGATCCATGTGTTCTGCTTCTTTAGCTTAATAATTAACGATAACGGGAACGAACGGACGAGGGTCGTCTTTCATTTTTATCCCTCGTCTTTCATTTTTACGGGTCAAACAAGTGGTCAAGAGCAGAAAAAAATGAACTTGAAAAGGAAATATGCCACAAGTTGTAAAAGTGTATTACATAACACCTATATAGAGAAAAGGGTTAATAAAGATAATAAACATTTATAAACCATCAAACTTTTCACATTTAGGTGGTTTAACTCTTAAATTGTATTGTTAGTTGTTATTGGCTTAACATGATTGATCCAAGAATCTGATGAAAACGATGAAAAGTCAACTAGATGGCCATAAACTAGGTTAAAAATTAAAAATAAAACTTAGTCTGATTTGATAAAGCACTAGATTAATAAAAAAAGGTTCAATTAATCCTAATTAATATTCATACTAATTAATAATTCGGACTAATATAAGATGCGGTCAACGAATCTAACGAAGGCGATGAAAAAGTCAAAGTCAAGAGTTGACCTTAGTATAGTACGTTATTAGAACCGGATCGGACGTCGAACCGGACGCCTTACGGTTTGGTGGTCGGACTAGTTGGACCGGATTTAACTATATTTTAATTATATTTATATATGTAGTTAAATATAAGTAATTTATATATGATTTATATATATAGTTTTGGTTGGTGGTCGCTAACGATAGTCTGTCTTTGGTGCTACTTAACATGATTTTATGCCTCCCCACGACAAACGACAAAGGGGGGGGGGTGGTTTAATAATAGTTTTTTCATAAAATCTAATAAAGATCTACAATATTCTGGATTGGGCCTAGTAGTGTTAAGTGCTTTTAACTCCTTATCAAATATGCAAGAATAATACATTTGTTGGATTTTGTGGACTTTGGTTATCCACTTTTCTTGGGTCAGTTTTAAAGCTCTTAAGGTCCGTGTTATAATTTTGCGGAGGGACCTATCAAAATATATTAAAAATAATTCATAAGTTTCGGAGAACCCATTAGGACCACGTAGGTCCGCCCATAAGATGATAAACCCATGTAATCAACCTAATCAGGGGTGGACTCAAGAGATTCTCTTGGGTTCACCCACACTTCATGAAATAAGGTTTGTTTGCTAAATATATAATCTAATCTCGAATGTCCCCTGAAGAAAATTTAGTTATTGACCCCATGAAATATTGGTGACAACCCTCACGGAATTTTGAAGTCAACTCACAAGAAAATAATAAAAATATATATAAATGTACAAAAGTTACATATGGACCCCATTTGTCAATTAACCTAATAACTAACAAACAATTTTATTTCAATTTATAAAATCACAATACTAGCAACAACTAAAAAGTGATTAGTTCGATCACTAATTTGTTCATGGTTACATGTCGCCTCTCGCAAATTTAATTCTAAACAGTAACAAAACCTTCTATTTAGGGATTTATTTACAAAATATATTTCAAATTTGACTATATTATTTGATTATTTTTTAATTATTATTCAAATGTACGCTAGCTTAAAACTTGTTGGCGGAATATTCTGTAAATGCTTATTAATCATAAGCATGAGTTATTACTATATTAACCTAAATTAATCAAGACCAAAAAGATAAACGTCACATATCGTCAATACAATAAGTAAGATTTATTGTTTTTCTAGATTATATAATGACCAAATTTTAAAAAACAACCCCATTGCGATCAATCACAACGATATTGCAGTGATTAATTATAACGATATTGCATTTGTACTATGTGCTTTTTATATTGATTTGACGTACTTTTATTATATACATGAGGTTGTTTTGTTTTCTATACAAAGCCGATCCCTAAAATTGAGAAAAGTAGCAACGACTTTGCTAGAGATACTTCACGTAAGATCAACTCAAGTAAGATGTATTAGGACAGATATACTAGAAGAAATAGACCATGTAACAGTTTATTAGTTTGTATGTCGGTAGTTAGTTTGTATATTATATTCTTATTATCATTTGAATATTATATCTTACCACAATCTATTTCCTTTTGGGAAAGAAAGTACGTATCTGGTGTCCATATATAGTTCTAAACACACAAATGTTATTACTTATAATTTAAGAAATTACTAATACAAGTAATAAGCTATACTTTATAATAAGTGTTGATAATGCAAGGAAAACGATGGATTAACAATCAGTTGTAGAATAATATTGTACACATATATAGTTAAACCTTTTTTAGTCGACTTTTGCTGCTAGGAAGTTGATAAATCAAATCAAGTGACAGTGATATACGTTGAGTTAATCAGCTATCTTGCATTAACAAATAATTAAGCATGGGCTTAGATCATCACTAATATAAAATAATTAACATGGCATGAACTTGGGTATTACATCCCAACACACTTAATTGCCTAATAAAGACATTTGAAATTTTAGTTTTCAAATATAAATTGGGATGTGCTAACGTATTGTCTCACCATCTTTAATTGTTGCATGAATTACATGATTTTCACGTCAATTATATTTTTTTACTTAATTTTCATTCATAGTATAACACTGATCAAACGTTTTTTCTTTTTATAAAACATAAATAGTTATTTTATAATTAAAATTAATATACGTATCCAAGTGTATACATATAATTAATTAATAATAACTTGGTTGGAATTTCTTTTTTTTTCTTAGGAAAAACTTGCGAGAAAAAAAAAATCCATTTTTCTAGTAGTGCCTATTGTGATGACACATAAACTGAAACTCCAGCGAAGACTTTATCACGACTAACTGTCATCGTTATTACCTATAGTAAAAAAAAAGTTTTTTTTGACATGTGTTATCATTTTAGTATATCAAATGACACGGGTTATCATTATAGTATATCAAAACAATTATTTTTCTGCCTCCCTCATAATAAATATAAAAATTATAAAAACAATCATTTTGACTTTCCTTTTTTTATTAAAATATATTAAAACAAATCTATATTTGTTTTCTTGTCTCTCTCATATTAAATGATAATTATTTTAAGAGTAAATTACGCTTTTCGTCCTTGTGGTTTGGTGTTATAACGCTTTTCATCCAATAGTTTAAAAACGTCTGATTTAACCACTGTGGTTTAAAATATGTTACAATCAAGTCCAAGACACTAACTCTCATCTAACTTTTCTGTTAAGTGTTTGCAAAAAGACAAAAATACCATTGGACTTAAATTGTTACTTACACACACTCATTCTCTCCCTTCATCCTCTTCATAACCCTTTATTCCCCCTCAATCACCACCACTGCCATTACTGCCACCATCGCCTCCGCCTCCATCACCACGTTCTCCCACGCCAACTGCCTGAGCTTCACCGCCGCACACGGCCTCGCCGTTAGAGCAATCGCCATTGAAGTTGAAGTCCCCGGTCCAAACCAAGACCACCATCACTTCCATACACCACCGCTACTACCCTCGCTACACACCACTAGCACTACACCCACGACACACCGCCATCACCACCATACACCACCCCACCCTCGCTGCGTTATCACTACATCCACCACACCACCGACTTGTCAGATCTGTAACCACCGCACCACCAACACCATGATGGTGAAGGGTTTAGAAGGGAAGAAGGGTGGTTGTGAGCTTATGGTTTAGGAGGGGGTGGGTTAACAGTACGAAGATGATGGTGAATATGTCACTGGCATGCAATAGCTCTAACCGAGGATTGGTAGGGGTGGTAGGCCGGTGGGAGGTCGTAATGTGGTTTGGTCAAATAGGTAGAAGGCGAGGTTTAGGGTTAGGTTCAAATTTGAGCGAGTGGTGGTTGTCGGCGAGTTGCAGGTGGTGGTTGTGTGGTAGCCGGCGAGTGACGATGGCGATGTAGTCATAGGTGGTGGTTGTCGGCGGGTGGTGGCTATGAGGTTTAGGGTTAGGTTCAAATCTGAGTGAGTGGTGGTTGTCGGCGAGTTGCAGGTGGTGGCTGTGTGGTAGCGAGCGAGTGACGATGACAATGTAGTCATAGGTGGTGGTTGCCGGCGGGTGGTGGCTGTGAGGTTTAGGGTTAGGTTCATTGTGGTGTTAATGTTTGGTTAGTGGTATAAGGTGAGACCCATATTTTGTTTATGTAATATGATAACACTTTTAATTCAAGGGTATTTTTGTCATTTCTAAAAAAGTTAACAGAGTAATTGGATGGAGTTAACGGTTTGGACTTAATTGTGACAAATCTCAAACCATAATGGTTAATCGAGCATTTTTAAACTATTGGATGAAAATGGCTATAACCACCAAATCACAGGGACGAAAAGCGTAATTTACTCTTATTTTAATTAAGTAAACTAAACTATTAAACATCTAAAATATAAATATTCTTATTTTAATAATTTATTAATATATACTAAACTAGCTTTAGTAAACCCGTGTATTACACGGGTTGAAAAAATAAAATAGTAAATAAAATAAAATTGTATTAGTTATAAAATGACATTTTAAAATATACGATTAACATTACGTATGAGTAAAAATATAAGTAATAAATAATGATATCATTTTATCAAAGTTTTGTATGAGAAAACTATTGATATGTACATGAGTTTAAAATTCTAATTAAATAACCTAACGTGACAATTAAAAAAGTAAAATATTGACCAGTCTCGTCTCGAACAATTGTAAATGACAAAAACGTAAAATATGATGGTGTAAGTAAATTTGTATGAAAATTTACCAAAGAAAGATCATAGAAAGAAAGGCTTGTGATGCCTTTTCGTACTAACTATAGCATATAATCATGCACATATTTAGTTGAGTTTACTATTAAACTTACGCTAATATGATAATACAACTAAGCACGGACAATGAAAAAATCAATCAAAAGAACCTCTAAATTCCACATTAAAAAATTACTACTCTATATCTTAATAGACTTGATTAAAGAGATATACCTTCATAAAAAATATTATAATAAAATGGATAAAAAGAAAACAGAAAATAAAACATTATCTAATAAATTAAGAAACCACTTATAAAATAAAATAAAATATTTTTGATGAAATAAGAACACGTTTGAAAAATTAGTTAAAAACATCTTAAAATTTTGGAAAATAATAATTTTGTTGATGGTAACAAATAAAAAAGAAAAAAAAGAAAAAGAGATGGTAATGAAATAAAGACAATTGAAATATTGATGTCTAATTTAAATAACTCTTTAATAGTATTTTATTTTAATTTCTAAAATCATTTTTTTTTATTTTACTAATAGTAGTTTCTATATAAAAAACATATAAAACATTATAATTGGTGTGCCTTTAAGTGGTACTATACAATCTTAAAGTAAATATTTATTTTAGAATTATAACTTATTTTGTCTTTCAAAAAATAAAGATTTGATAAGAAGATAATTTTAAAAATTAACCTATAGAGTTTGGTAAAAATAAAAGTAAGAGATATATGTTTTTTTAGTTTAAAATATAAAAAATTTAATTTATACCCTGTTAATTTTGGAAACCGAATGTGTATTTAAAATTTTAATACAAAAATGGCAGATTTAATTATTTTGGGCAAGAAAAATATTTATTATTAAATGTCAAGATGACATGTGACATTAGATGTGTCTAAAGTGACATGTGTTAAACTTAGTTACCCTTTTGTTAGAGTAGTAAGATTATAAGATTTCAGACATATTTTATCTTTGAATATAGAGTAATAATTTCTAATTTTATTATTTGTTATAAGTTTTAAATTTTTATTATATTAATGATTTTGATATGTCTTATTTATCTCACCCATATAATTCATGGGCTTTTAACCTAGTTATATATATATGTGTTAATTTATAAGAAAAGTGAATGATAGTTATAACATAACCTATTACAGACTGAAACGCCTTGAATTTCTTGCATTTGTGTTATCTAGAAAATAGATATTTGACTGAGTGGAGTGAGTGCTTACTTTAACAAGGAATCTTGATTTCAAACTTTATTCCTATGCAAACATTTATAGGGTAATTTGCACTTGCACACTAGAAAATTCCTGCTCAACTTGCTGGCACATGCACCATTCATTTAAGAACTTGTTAATATTCTTTGCTATAATACCGCTCTCACATGTCCATTTTCCTCCATATGGTCATTAATACCTTTAATCTTGTTTCATTTTTATATCACCTTTTATGTTTGACTCCATATTTAATTCCCACTTTCAATATTATAAAAAGATCCAAAAAGCTTGTTTCTTGGAGGTTTTCACATGAGATGAAGCTTTTCTAGGTTTTAACATGTTAGTGTCAAATTAATTAGTAGATCAAGACTTTTGATGGATAACACATTTTTTAAGGAAATATTATATATGCAACTTGTCTATTAATAATTCAAGATATCATCTACTGATAATAATCCACACCGTTATTTTAATCAATAACACTTTAAAATTTTACTTTCGTTGCCAAGTGCAATCTTGATAGTTTAATTATCAACTATTTACACTCGATTTTGCAAACAATGATATATATGAACGAAATAAAAAGGCTTACAAGCAAAATCAAGTGAAAATTAAATGTAAATCTATATTAATACGATTGTTCTTGACAACTAAAGTAAATAGAATTATCAATCATCAAATTAACAAATATATTGTAGTTTAGATGATTAAACACAGAGAGAGAGAGAGAGAGAGAGAGAGAGAGAGAGGAATGTGTATTGGGAGTTCAACTATATTTAAGTAACAAGCTCATACCCTAGATCCATTGTTGTTTCCAAAACATTTCAAATACTTTTATAAGTGACTTAAGGTTCAAGTCATCAACAAAAAAAGATGAAAACACTTTCTAGTGGTTCTGAGCTCCCATCAATGAGCATTAAAACAAAACAAGATAGGCGTTTCTCCATTAGCTCAAGGCCTTTATCAAGTGAGA
Source organism: Flaveria bidentis (assembly GCA_018326385.1). Lineage (NCBI taxonomy): Eukaryota > Viridiplantae > Streptophyta > Magnoliopsida > Asterales > Asteraceae > Flaveria > Flaveria bidentis. The sequence continues at coordinate 15,535 of BJCM01073059.1, read as the reverse complement.
TGTCAAAACACAACCCTTCTGTAGAAGTCTATTATGGCGGTGCACCGGTTGCAGTTCCCTTTAAATGGGAATCGCAACCAGGTACACCACGAGTCCGTTTTCACGAGACCCCATTGCCGCCACTAACACCGCCACCGTCTTATCTCTTCAGTGCTCCACAAACACCTAGTAGAAAGATCTCAAAACCTAAAGGAGGTATTCTACACGCTGTACTCCCTATGTTTACTTCCACTAGAAAAAACCATAATTCTCCGGCTTCACCAGCTTCATCCGAATCATCTTCTTTGTTCTCACCATCATCGTATTCGGATTCACCATCGCCTCTATACACCCCCAACAACCACAGGCAAATCCGAAGAAAACCATTTGAAGATCAAGATGAGTACGGGTCGCCAGTTTCAACTCTTTGTTTCCGTATGAGGCGTAGTGTGACCCCGCAACCACGTGGGCGTAAGTAGGGTCATTGAACCGCGGTTACTGGTCCCAAGTTAACCTACACAAAGTAAGAACTGTTAGCCCCTTACAAGTCTTAAGTTGTGTTTTTTAAGTTGATATCTTTTTTTTTGTTTGTGAACTGTGACACTATGTTTCTTGACTTAAGATCACTGGCTTATAGAACATGAATCAAACTGTTACAGTTTTCTAGTTTGTTATCAGATTTAGAGTTTCTTGTTACATATATATATTTTAAATTTGGATGTATTATGAATATTCACGCTAAAGAATTGAACTGGTTTTCAATGTATGTTAAGCTGCTTTTTGAGCCGGTTCAATCGATCCATTAAACTTGTATGAAGGCCAGTTCGATATGGTTTCATACTATTTATTTTAATATTTTTAAAAATAGGTAATGCATTGATTGCAATGTTCTTAGAATCAGATTAGACAACAAAGCGCTCATCTTCGGGTAAACTGGTCCGACCGTATTTAAGAACCGAATCACGTTATAATTATATATATAGTATATTTATATAATTTAATACAAGTATTTCATATGTATATATTATAGTTATATATAAATTCAACAATATTAATATATTCAACACTATAATTTATCATTTGACCTATTTGTTAGATTCATTATTTCCTAAAAACATAAAAAAATAATTAAAAATCCGGTTCGACCCAGTTCCTGTCCAACCGCCGAACCGGTTTGATTTGGTTTGTTCGTAAAGAAGAAAACAAGTTGGGGTGGATCGGATCGATAGCCTCACTGAATCCGGTCTAACCGACCGGTTCGATCCAACAACCCTAATAACGTTGATTGATTGGTTGTATGACTTGAAATTTCAAGGCACTACAGTTGAGTTGACTTGTGACATAGGAACAATTGTTTTGGAGAAATTTATCATTTAACCAACTTGATTTTAATAATAACCATTATTTTTTTATATTCTCAAAATATCTAACGAATCAGATTTTACATGTGTCTTAATATTTTCAAGCGACGATGCATATGGTATCCTAAGTTTTTACTGACTGACGATATCAATGCATGAGGTATCGTTAAAACGAAATAAAAAATTGGACACGTTAACTTTGAAAAGACACATATATCACCGGTGACGATACACAATTAAATGTGCATTGCCTGAAGTTGGTGTGGGTTGTGTATCGCCGGCGAAATCGAAGGCTTTGATGGTTGTGGAATCTTTGTTATTTGAATTAATTCAAATAATAATATAATAAGTTATTCATTTTAAACCACAAAAATTAATTACAATTATTTAATTTAATAATATAACTATTCTAAAAATCACATGAGTTCGATAAAGTGTTGATTTATAATAAAACAATTTGAAACTTTACCATTTACGAAATAGTGTTTGAGTTTGTTAAAAACTTTATTATTTACGATTTTATTTGATTAAAGTTCAAATAAATTACATTTATTCTTTTTAAGACAACAATTTACAACGATCAAAAACACAATTTTTAGTGTACCTTTCGGAAGTGGTTGGGTTCATTACATAGATCTCATGAGATGGTTTGTAGATAAGTTTACCAAAACTTTACTGTTACAATTAAATATGATTTTTTTGTTCAAACACACAAGTTTAGTATATGTTTCAAACGGGGTGAGATACGTTACAAAGAGTTCACGAAGTAGACATACACGAGTTTGCTAAAAATATATTTTAAATGCTTTTATTGAGACATAACATCTATTAACTTTTATTATTTAACATAATAACTAGCTAAATTTAAAAATGAACTTTTAGATTAATAATATTAAAATTATTAGTAAAATAAAGATTAATTTTGTTTAAAAGGGCTATTGGCAGCGATACAGAAATGTCATACTATCTCTGGCGATACAAATAAGTCATGGTATCTTCGGTACGTGTATCTTTAACCAAAAAAATGCCATGTGGGTGATATATATATGGTTTCGTATAGCCCCACGAAGATGCAAAGAATAAAATTGAAAAGTCAAAAATATTTAGGTAAAATCAAATAACAAATGGCTATTTAAGTAATTTTCACATTGTTTTATCACCGACTGAACAATTTTTTACTGTACATATGCAAATGTAAATATGTTATAATACGGACCTAAGATCTAAAGGCAAGAAATGCCAATTGATGTCTTGATACGTTAGAGGCCCATTTAGCCCAGCACTTCTGAGATAGGGCTAAAGTTAGAGACTGAGAACCGCCAGTGGTACAAATCAGGTAGGAAACTGGTTTGGGTTTGGGTCAATAAAAGTCAAGGCTTTTTTTTTTTTAAACCGGTTCTGTATAGGTTTTACTCGGTTTCAACCGGTTTTATTGAATAGAGGTAACAACCGATCTCAAACCTACGGATTGTATTGGGTTGGAGTAAAACTGGTTTGGCAACCGGGTAGGGTAATGTTGTGTCGGGTTGTCGGTTTTGCTTTTTGGTCCATGACCACAAACAACTCACATCACTTAATGTTTAAGATCAAGAAATACAGTGATGGGGTTTGAACACTCCCGTAAGGGGGGGGGGGGTGGCGGGGAGGAAATTAAAGTTTTTGGAGATGGGCAAACTCGATATTTATATGAAAATTTACACTACCGACGAAAAAAGAGGGGAGGTAGTGCCCCCCCTCATTTTTCCTGAGTTTTTATAAGATATGATTGAGTTACATATAAATAATTCAAGAAAAACCAACAATAATATTATATTTAAACTTTTGTTTTATAAGATTATGTTTTTTAATTGTTTTAAAAACATTTTGTTTTTTAAAATCTATTTAAAAAAAAAGAATCATCCTTATAAAACTCAGAAAAAAGGGTGTTAAAATAGGTCATAATTTTTAAAAAAGATTTTTTTTCAAGAAAATTTTTGTACCTTATACATTTTCTAAAGTATGGTTTATATAAAAAGTATAGTTTTTGTTTTTTACACTATCTATTTCTAAATTTTAAAAAGTTTTAAATAATAATTACTATATATACTATTATCATTTGTTAGAAGAAAAAATAAAAATAAAAAAACTTAATACGTTAATGCTTAATACTTTAAAACTTTTTTTATTATAAATAATAGATTTATATATTACTGAAAAAATTATACTATAAAAAGCAAATATAAAGTGATAGAGACGAGCCACATTCCTACACTATTACACTTTTAATTCAGGGGAATGGTAATTATTCTTCAATTGTTAACTTTTTATTTTATGAAAAATAAATTAAAGAAAATTGCACAAATGGTTCTCATGATTTGATCATATTGCATTAAGGGATCCCGGACTTTGAAATTAAGAAGTTCGTGCAAAGTTTTGTGCAGCTATTGCAAATTTAGTCCTCAATTTTAAAAATTATAAATTTAATCCAAACTTTTATAATTTATGTAAGCAGTGTACTTTTGATCTATTAAATTAAATTAAAAAGTTAGAGTTAATTACATGAAAGATTTTTGTACTTAGTCTTGTTTTCGCTTTAGTCCCTATGTTTAAAAAATTCAAAGGTCAGTCCAAAGGTTTGTCAAAACATAACACAAAAGGTCCCTAGCGTGGATGTGCTTTATCTTTTTGCCGTTAATTTTTTAAAAATCACTAAAATCCTTTTTGTGAAAATATAAAAATATTCTAAAATTCACACCCGATGACAACCCTATCAGTAATTGAAACACCACCATCATCCCTACCACTAGCCTACAACCACTATCTCCAACACCACGGGTCGCCACCTCAATCAAATCAAGGTTAGGGCTATAATGGTGGTGATGGGTGATGCTTCTATTACCACATTCTACCAGGTGATGCTTTTGTGGTGTTCCGATGAGTTGTGGGGGGTGGCGGTGGGGGTCAGTGGCGGGGCTCTGGTAGGATGGTGGTAGTGGTGGTTTGAGTAGATTTTAGGGTTGGCGATTAAGTTGTGGGTCACATATTTAATAAATATTGATTTTTATAGTCAGATGTATTTTGGTCATTTTACTAAAACTTAATGAAAAAACATATGGCCATCCACGTCGACAATCTTTTGTGTTATATGTTGACAAAATTCTGGACCGAGCTTGTTATTTTTTAAACCTAGGGACCGAAAGTGGAAACATGCTTAAGATCAAAGACCTTTTATGTAATTAACTCTAAAAGTTAGTTCAAACTTATAAAATGCATAAAACTTAAATGAATTTAATGTTAATGATCAAAAGTACTATAAGTACAAAAAAGTTTGTACTGATTTTGTAACTTTTAAAGTGTGAGAATTAAACATGTAATCTGGTTAAATTATATGGACTAATTATGTAATTTTCTTGATATATTATAAGAAACCTTGATGAACACTAGAATATTTGATTTTTTTATTGTTTATGTTACTTTTAGACATATTTGTAATAAATTTTAGAAAATAATGTTTTAAGAACTTTCAAATATATAATTTTGATTTACTTAAATTTATCTACATTTTGATATAAACTCTATTTAAAACGGGTCAAAATTTGATTATCTTTTATAACTTTGGGTGTATAATTACGTCATGACACTTTATTTTCTTTATATATTTTTATTTTAAGAGGTATTTTTGGTACGCACGAGATTTTGAAATCTAGGAATTAGTCTTGAAACCCAAGCTTTATTAAGAACTTAACAAAAAGTAGGAGCATATACGTACAATATCAAAAGATATAAAATGACAAAAATCTACATATAAGTCTTTTTAGATCTCCAGTGAAGAATAATGGCTAAAAAGGTCCCAAAGAAACAAAAGGAACCCCAAATGATGAAACTTGTTTGATAACATTTGATGCCCATGCATTTTCCATTATTATTTGCAATCGCTTGCTCGTGATAAAGCAATGCGGCCAAGTTTCCAAACAAAAATGAACCGATTGGAATATTAGTGACCACAACGTTATGGTTCACACAAAAGTTCTTGGCCCCGAAAAGCTCGACAGTGGTTGACACAGAGATCGAGGTGATGGCACCAGTGCATATCCCGATGGTGGCCGTGCTTATGTATAGACAAAGGTTGCTATCATTTAGGAGTAAGAAAAAAGAAGCCGCCATTGGTAGCATCATTAGTGCTATCAATGCCGGTCTTGATACTTTATACTTAAGCCTGAAAAAAATAAAAATATTTTTAAGGTTTTGTTGGAATGGTAGGTTAAGTTCAATAGTAAACAAGTGTGTTTTACAACAAAAAATCTCGGTATCTTGTCGTACAATTTTTTTAAAGGTTTTGTTAATTGATGATGTTATAAATGCTGATGTTTGTTTATTTTGCATTTTCCTTCATTTTCAATGTAAAAAACACCTCGAAGAATAATAGGATGTGAAATAAATGTGCAATAAAAATGGTTGGCTCAAATGAGGCTTAAACATGGATTATTTTCTACCATAACATTCTATATAAACATTGAATGCAATATTAAATATGCATGTACAACACAACATTTTTGGGAGTCTAAGCTAGCTGTAAGGTTAATCATTTTTCCACGATACACATTTGTACTCTATACAATAATAGCCACACATTAATTTTGAGCGTACTTATTATGCTTAATGTTTATTTAATAACCAAGAAACCAAACATGACACATGAAACGTTTTGGTCTCTACGTTCATATCCCTAGCAAGGATAACATGCTCCAATTAATATATTTTATAAAAGTAAAAACTTGGTCATGATAACAAACAAAACAATGCAATTTCACAGCTAAAAAACTTGACATCTTCACCTGTAATTTGTTTTTACAACAGAAACAAATGGTCGCAAATTAATCTAATTATTTTCACTCTATGCCATATAATGTGTTTGCGTTTAACTTAGGAGATGATCAATTCCATTTTTTAAAGTTTCAATGCCAAAATAAGTGGATTTATTAGAAAGCGATTAATAGTCTTTGGTGACGACCGTTTTAAACTCGAGAAGGTGGTAAAAAATGTCTGATTTTTTTAATATATAGTATGATAAAAGATATCTATAACTTTAACCACTTAATATAGAAGCTAATTAATCGACACATGCATCATTGTATTCAAAAGACATAGAACTAGATTCCTATTCCTAGATTCACATAACATATATCTTTGGTATTATCGAGCAAAAGCCAAATAGGGTACCAAATCTTAACTTTAACACAAAACAAGAACATTAAATAGTGAAAGAGTATATGCTATAAGCCGAATTGAAAGATGCTATACCTTGAGACATGGTACTCGAGGAGGCAAGGAAAGATGCGACCAAAGAAACCGAAAGATGAAGCCAACGACACCAAAGAACTCGTTTTCGAACTCCCACGAGACTCAACAATTTGCCCCAAATTGTTCAAATACACCATGCCAACTGTTGCACCAAACATGTACACAAAGAAATACAACCAAAAGTGCAATCCTGTTATTATTAGTTTAACCCTTGTATCTTCCTTGTCACATGGCACAAACACCCCTTCATCTTTCACCCCGTGTTCACTAAACACCCCTCCATTTTCATCCTCCATGCTACTCTCATCACTTACTCTCTTCCCAAAGCTTCTTATCAAGCACTCGTTCCCAATTTTCTCTCTTAATTTCTCTATCAAAGGCACCATTAATGGTCCCACCAATAATACAAGCATATCGATCAAGATTACCACCGGAGGGATTAGTCGTTTTCCTGACCCTAAGCTGGTGATCACAGCATAAGTTCCTGTAAATATGGTGATTGTAAAAATTACAACAAACCCACCTGATAATCTCTTGGATCTTGGGGTCTTAATCTCTCGAATCACCGGTGATGCAATCAAGCAAACTACAAGGGGTAAAATGCAATTCAACAAAAGATATGATCTTGCTGTATCAGTTGATGATAAGCTTAAAGATGGCTTAAAGATCACATCAACTGCATCTGAATATATCTTTGCACTTAAACCTTGATAACTTGTTGATAATCCCACCGCGAGTTGTCGATCAAATGGGAAATTTTGGATCACAATCAAGTAACAAACAGTGTTGATCCAACAAATGCTATTTCCAGCCAAAACTGTTAGTAGAAAGATAATATTGTATGACAAGGAGGAAACTTTATTTGTTACAAGTAAAAGATACTGAACACCATAGCCGATGAACCCCAGCATTGAACCGATTAAAAGTACAAGCCAAAGGGGGAGATAAACCGCAGCTATCCCTGCTACAAAACCGAAAAGTTTTCCAGCATCAGAAGCAAAAGCTAAGTTGTTGAGTTGGATCTGTGAGAGTGAAAGAAGAATTTTGAGCTGAGATGAGTAAGCTGGGAAGTTTGAGTTTGTTGCACTTATGGATTGAAGCCAAATTGCACCAATTAAGCTTAGCCATTGAAGAGCCATTGAAGAGGTTTCTTGAAAATTAGGGTTTTTATCAAGAATGTGTTGGGGTTAGTATACGGAGTGAGTGAGTGTGTATGTGTTTGAATGTGTGAATATATATAGATATAGGAGTGATCTATGGTAGGAGGCTATGTACAGTAAGATTTTAATGTGAGGCCAACATTGTTTATGTTGTATTCGTTTGGAAAGTAATAAGAAGCATCAAGCATATGAGTATGAATGCAACATGGTATTGGAGCTGCATAAGCAAGGTTTACATTTGGAAACAACGAATGTCCTATGTGTTTGATAGTATTTTGGTGTAGTTGGATTTTCTAATTGATGAATATTATTATAACTTCAATTAAAACATGTTAAGATGTACGAAGTATTTGACTATTTGAGAATTATGATTTTTGCTATTAGAGTCTCGTCGGTTCTTAGGAGTGAAATCCTTAAGCAATTAGGTTCGCAAGAGACAACACCCTCTTGGCTGGGGTTTGAAGCCAACTCCCTTGGAAGCGGGATCCAAAGGGTGAAGCCTAGCTAAGGTTTGGTTGAAAAATCATGTTAGTCCAAAAATTTAAATATAATTTTTTTAGTTCAATAATTTGTTTTTATAACAAATTTTATCAAGTTTGTTAACACATTTACTGTTGTTCTGTTAAGTTAATGTAAATGGATCATAGTATATCTAACATAAAATTTATAGAAAATAAAAACTATATATATATTTCAAATAAAAACTTTACACACTAAGCCATCATCATCACATGAGTTCATCCACCATCATTCCAAGGTGAGGTGTAATAGAGATGGCATGAACATGATCGAAACCTTAAATGGACAGATCATGAACCCCCAAATCTAAACTAGAAACATTTATTTGTAAACAAACTCAAAATAGAAGCTTTAAATCAAAAGGGAGGTGATTGATGGCGTCTGGTCTCAATTAGTGGTAAGAGGAGATCGTTGGTGATGGCGATGTTAGTATGGTGAGCGATTCACAGGAGATATAGATGGAAGGAAAGAGATGAGAGAAAGAGAGAGGTGACAGTTTCTTAGGCGCTTGTGGCTTTAAACAGTCATGGAGGTGGGTTTATCCGACGATGTTTAGAATAGAGAGAAGATATAAAATATGAAAAGAGGGTGTATGGGTGTGGTATGTGTGTAATGTTTGTTATGCTATTAGAACTACTATACATCTTTTAGATTTTTACAATGACTTAACAAGACAAGACTAATGTTGTTAACAGATCAAATGAAAATGGTTACAAAAATAAAACTAGTAACAATCGTTAAGTTGCCATTCAATATTGAAAGCTTACTGATTGTTTCAAGTTATATAGTCTATGAATTTAACTCAATTTTACCCTATAAGAATGATACAAACACTTTTTACTCAATTTCATTCATACAAAAGTATTATAATAACTTGAACAACAAGGCTATTTAAGCTTAACATTGCAAACTCAATTTTGAATGACAGTCATAGTATGGGGTCATGTTGAATCACCATTGTTAACTAATTTAATTTATTAAAATTATTGATTGCATAGTCAAATATGTAATTGTTCTGTCCGCTTATTTATAAACAATATTTAATTAGTCATGTTTTTATTGGTTGTAATTGATATTCTTTAGTTTAACCATATATATTCATAATTCAACCCAAATACTTTTTCACTTTTAACTTTAATTCTTTATGTTTTTCAACTTTTACAAACTTTCTCTTTACGTTACACCTATGGTCTAAATTTTGCGAGTTACACACCGCAACATGTGTGTGTGGTTCAATGTTTTCACACCTATTTTTTTCGTTTGACTGCCTTGACATATTCGCGGGTTTTAAATCGACTTACTTATTATTCCGGTTAACCTTTTAAGGTTTTCAGGTATGGTTTCATCTTAATTGGTTTCGGTTGTATCTCCAGTGACACTTACCTTTTGGGGTTTTCTGATCAGTGATTGTTTTTTATGTTGTCTCCGGTTGAACTTTCATTAAGCTTTTCCAATGTTACGGGTAGCTGACGGAGGTGTGACATTGGTGTTGCTCCCGTCACAACACGAGGGCTTAATACTAGTTTGCTCTAAACTACAAGCCAAACTAATCAGTGCGGTAAGAAAATTATTAAAGCGACTGCTAAAATTATAAAAAATTAAACGTGAAACCAAACCGATGATGCGTTTGGACATTTTCAAGGTTTTAAACTAGACCATGACCAAAAGCAACCCAAGAGGTTGGGTGGGGCACGGATTCCAATAACTAGTAAATTACAAAATTTATCGTTTAATTCTATTACAAAAAGACCTTTTGACAAAGTTTTAAAAGATATTATGGGATTAAAGTGTAAAATACTAAATTTAAAGGGTGTAATTGGCCGGTGGAAAACCCCACCGTCCTTATTTTCAAGGTATAGTAATATGAAACATTGTCACGTAAAAGAAAAACATTATCTAAGCTCTAAACATCTAATGAATTTTTAACAAAAGAATTTTAAATTTTGAAACTTTGATGAACTTATTCAAAAATAATATGTTATCTATATTTTAACTAACTCTAACAGATTCATACTCTATGTTCATTTAGAGTGTTACGTGACTTGCAACTTCATTGCATCTCCCAGATTCAAGTTCTTTTTTTTTCTACAATCAAGTTATTCACAGTTCTTTCAAGATACTAAACCAAACAGATCTTCAAGATAACTAATTAGTTGTCATTTTTCCAGTTTAATTTAATATTTTTTTATACATTTATATGCATTCATTAAGATCTATAAAACTTTTTAGTTTTAAGTTATCAGAAATTAATCTATTAGAGATTAAGTTTGGATTGTTATTTTTTGGGAATTTTTTTATTGCTTTATATGTTTTTGTGATTAACAACAAAGACATATTGTAAGTAGTTTTTATACACTTTTATTTATATACATTTAACTGCAATGTATATTATACTATTATTAAACTTTTATCTTATTTTATTAATGTTTTCAGAACCGGATCATATAATGAACCGGATGTCTTACTGGTTCACAGGTCGGACTGGTTCAACCGGTCAGACAGAATATAAGAAACGGATAAAATTATAAAATTGTTTTACAAATATATATGTATAAAATACTAAAAAAATAAAAAAATATATATGAAAAACCGATTCGACCGGTCCAGCCCCTAGTTCATCCGGTTCGACCCCCGGTTCAACCGGCCCGGTTCCTTGTTCGACCACCGGTCCAATGCCAAAATGATTTTAAGCACCAAACCGGACCGGATTAGTGTCCGGTTCCCGGTCCAACCGGTTGGACTGGCCGGTCCGATTCGGTTTCTAAAACAATGATCTTTATGTTCTAGCTATTAAATACACTCGGCATGGTTCTTCAACGTCAATTTGATGAACTTGTATAACGTACGTTAAAGGTGTCTATATCTTGGTTAAATGAGGACCGTGATGAGTAGGATGAAGAAGTGGATGAAGGTAAGCTTTTTCTTATTTATTTATGTTACATGACTTCTAATATTTATCCATCGTTGTTTTCTCATAATAAATATTAGTCGTCTTGTTCTTATAATAAATATTAATGTTAGTTTTAGTAGATTGTCGACATGACTCATTTAAAATATATTTATAAAGTGTAGATACTAACCTGGTTTGTTTTGATCCCTACCCATTTTGACATGTGTTTATGCATTTTGTTATTTGACTTATTAACCCATTTAAGATTAACATTATACATGATCACCTATTAGATAACAAATTACGTGAATTAGATAGTATAAATAACTAAAGCCAAAACCTATTTATATCATCAGTAATACCGGCCAGTTGTGATAATATCTTAATCAAATCAATGATTAATAATGCAAACACTAGGCAACGAGTCTCTATGAATTGGTTTGAGAGTAAATATCTTATGGTTTTTCAAAATGAAGGTCATGTGTTCGAATCTCACTTAATGGAATATATTTTATATGACCAGAGGTTTTACCATGGTAAGTCTTTAAGTGATGGGTTCTCTTCTAATGGTGGGTTGTCTGTGTTTGCGGACGTGAGTGACCTTTAACCTGTGGGTTTACACGGAGGAACTGTGAACAGGTCTAAAGTATTTGTTGCTCATTCAAATATATATAACGCAAAAACTAATAATTTAATGAATAATAAATTACGATTGGAAAACTTGTTCATTAAATGAATATAACAACATATAAATAACGAAAGATGATCAATCAATCAAAATTTAAATGAATAAAAATAACATTAAACATGATTCTATTAGTAACTATACACCCCTAATAATTACGGATGATTTTACCACTAATAGCCTCATACTTGTAATTAGAGATGCACAAAATAACCGGGTACGGACCCGATCCGGACCCGGGTTCGGGTACAACCCGATGGGAGGCATACCCGGTTCTAACCCGTTTAAATCCGTAGGGTTGGAACCGGGTTTAGTTTTTGAGTCTTTTAGCGAACCCGACCGGGTCTAAACCCGAATTGAACCCGGTATTGAACCTGGTATTGAACCCGGTATTGAACCTGGTATTGAACCCGAATTGAACCCGGTATTGAACCTGGTATTGAACCCGGTATTGAACCTGGTATTGAACCCGGTATTGAACCTGGTATTGAACCCGATATTGAACCCGGTATTGGACATAAAAAAAGAAAAGAAAATTAGAAAAAATAAACTAAACCCGGTATTGTACCTGGTTCCGGACCCGACCCGGGTATGGTGGGTAGGGTTTTTCCGCAAATAAACCCGACCCTAGTTCGTACCCGGGTTCATCAATACCCGTGTACAAAAAAACCCGATTGACCTCAACCCGGTTTGAACCTGGTTTCGGGTCCGGCCCAAAACCTGAAATGTGCATCTCTACTTGTAATCAAACATCTTAATCTTGACGGGGTTGATTTCCTTATGTGTGGGCTTTTATTTTTTTCTGCGCAATACTGCAGTCCAATACCCTAAAACCCCACTTTTCGGTTCCGTTATCGAACTCACAACTGAACCCATTATAGGCCTACAAGCCCATTTAACATTTTGGTTTTTACAATTCCAGCAATCACTTTAAATCAAAAGTTCTTGTAGGCTTTTAAATGAAATCCTAAAATCCTTTCACTTGCGTTTCTAGTTGATTTCAAGTGACCATCACCTCAGCAAATATTTCCTAACATATAATTCATATGTTGATATAATTACATTAACCCATTAACCGAATCTTATTTATTGTAGGAACCGTTCATATAAAATAAAACTTTAAACAATTTTTATTAATATACTCAATATAAATGAACATAAATAAACGATTACAAATTTCTTTTACAATGGTAAAGTTACAGAAATATATGAACAAAAATGTAAAAGCCGCGGATCATATTCAATACGGAGTCCATAAAACAAATTTTGAGCCTCCAGGAGAACTTGTTTTGTTTCCCATGGTACAACAGTCCAAGTAGTTTATACTACCAGGATTGATCTAGAACTTGAACTTGTTTGTAGAAGAGAAACTAAAGATATTGAGGAAGATTAGATAACCCGTTTTGCTACAGGTTTCGAGTTGTGTTGGTGTATTTTTCTTCTGAGCTACCCTCAATATTTATAGTGGAATTCGAAGCATAACAGCCACCCAAACATTACTCTGTCATTAATCCGAAATCGTATCTGCTCATTTAATACGTCATTAACAGTCGTCGGTTTCAGTCAACGTGTAACGGAAGCTGTTACGAGTCACAACTCTGACCGCGCACCAAAGTCAGTCACACCTGACCAGACCCTCGAACCAACCTTTAAAAAAAATACTAAGACTGCTCTCATTGCGCCCATATTGCACCCACATGCACACGCCGCATGTGCGAGTGCGAGTGTGAATTAAGGGTGCATCCTTCGCGATTTCACTTAGTGTGACACCTTAAATAACAATATAGACAATAAATTATAGAATATAAACCATTTTATATTCTTTATTTTCTCCAATATCAGACAACTTCCCACACTATTAAATCCTAATGTCATTAACCACATTAATTTTTATTCAACACATTGACTAAATATTAATAACTATATTAATATTATCAATAAATTTTCAATTTATGTTTTGTGGCATAACTCATTATAAATATTTTGCCCAATTAGATAAATAGTTTTTGTAACATATCAAGGAAATTGTTACAAAAACAAAATTTGTTTCAAGTTCTACTCGGTGTGTAGTTTAATTAAAACATATAATTTTAACCCATAGTCTCATAAAACCTTCAACCTCCAAATATGAGTGAATTAGACATAAATTAAAAGTTAAAAGTAGATAATTAGATAATATTACAATGGTGTAACTGTCGATCAAGGCTCTTAATTGGTTGGAGGTTCATTCTCCTAGAAAGAACATCTCACACTATCTTTGTCTTTTAAAATCATGTATATTGTGAAGTATAATAATAGATGATATCTTAATAATATTGATATAAAACATGTCTCGACTGTTAGCCTAATCTTCTAGCTATATGATCATTAGAGATGTTAATTTGTTCTATTTGTTTCTTAGTCGGAGAAAGGGTAGGTAACGACCTCTTTTGTTTTTAATTTTGAGTCTAATTAGGATGCCGGCAGTACAAGAAGCTCTAGGATACAAAGAAAAATCTAAGGTTTTATAGTCATTTTAACTATTTCATAAATTAAAATGCATTGAAGATCCGGGTTAAATTTCTCAAAATTGTGTTTTACGACTTACTTAAAGATGTGCTAGCCTAATTATATGCTTCAATTAGTATTTATGCATACCTATGTGATCGATCAGAAGATTATTGGAGGTTCAAAAGGGAATGTAGAGAAGCAATATTGTGATTACTAAATAAAAGTTTGTTTCTTGCATATACTCACTAACAATTATTGTCAATCATCATCACCAACTACTCCTATAATTACTGTCAATCACACGTAAATATAGTAGTGATTATAAAGTCAATATTATTGTGATACCTTTCCTTGTATTTCTTCTTGTAATTAGCTTGTAATCATCTATATAATAATATCAAAATCTCTCTAATAATTTAGAGAGAATTTCTTGACTTTCATGGTATCAGCCTGATCGTTCCTCTCATCAACCTTCTTTTTCTCCAACAACCAACCATGTCATCCTCCTCTACCACCACTGAAACCAAACTACCCATGGCAACCATACTCCACATGCTCACTTTCAAACTCTCATCCACCAACTTTCTCTACTGGCATAATCAACTCCTTCCACTCCTTGCTAATCAGGGACTTCTCGGCCATGTCGATGGTTCCATCCCTTCACCGCCGAAAACAATCACCCTTAATTCAACAGAACAGTCCAACCCCGATCACGCAGCCTGGCTTGTCTCCGATCAACAAGCTATCCTCATCCTCAACTCCTCTCTCACTGAGGAAGCTGTTGCTGAAATACTCGGCCTCTCCACTGCTCGCCAGATCTGGACTGCCCTAGAGGCAGCCTACAACAACACCTCCTTAGAACGGATCCATCTGCTACGTGATAATCTTCGTCAGTTACCCAAAGGTTCATCTACAGTTGCTGAATATGGCCGAAAATTCAAAGCCATCTGTGATCAATTATCGGCCATTGGTCATCCTGTTAGCGACACGGACAAAACGCACTGGTTCCTATATGGTCTTGGTCCCACGTTTGAAAGTTGGTCCACTGCTATTCGCACCGCTCGTGAACCCCTTTCCTTCCGTGACTTGCTCACCAAAGCGCAGAGCCAAGAACAATTTCTTCTTACCCTTCATCCACCCACCCCTCCTACCGTGGCCTTTGTTGCTCAAC
>BJCM01073058.1:0-10344 GCA_018326385.1 Flaveria bidentis | reverse complement strand
TCTCAACTCAATAATACAAGACTCTTACAAGCAGTTGTTACAATGAGTTACAAAGAGAACCTATATATAATACTACCTACAGCCGGATATACTTAGATACCAGTTGGGATCCTTTAGCTAAAGCCTATACTACAAGACTATAGTTTAAGGTATCTCAGATAAAGTCTTATCTGAGATATGGTAGTCAGGACATGTCCCTGACTTATCTTTTGTCACCAACTAAAGTTGGTAACATGTACTATCATAAAAAGGTGAATACTGGAATAAAGTATGGTCAACTACATGGCTCTTTAGGAAGAGGCCATGTTGTATCAGAAGTCTCCAGCGGAGTGTCAGAGACCATACTTGTGTCCACTGGTTCATAGTAGTGTCTTCTGAAGGTTTAATGGCTTCAGAAGAGTACGTTCTTCCGAAGCCACTTATACTTCGGAAGAGGCTGCTTCTTCCAAGTCTTGGAGACTTCTTCTTTTCATCATACTTCGGAAGTGGTCTTCAGTTTATTCTTCTAAGACTTGAACTTCGGAAATATACAGTTGTCTTCAGAAGTAGAGTTATGTCTTCGGAAGTTGATCTTTCTCTTTGTCTTCGGAACAACTCTACAACCTTCGGAAGTTCCATGTTAAGCTTCGGAAGCCTTTGCATGCAGCACACAAATAACTTAAGTGACATAGTTTTGGTTGCATTACCCTTCTTCTTGATCCAACACGTATGGATCAATCGCATGATTTAGTCACACGACTAAACCATGCTAATGATTCAGTCGTACGATTGGAAACCATAACCTATAAATACCACTTAATTCATAGAAAAACTAGACACTTGAAGAATTTCGATACATTCTCATAACTTAGCCGTCCAGAGCATCCAGAAACCCTATTCTAAGTTCATAGTTCGCATCTAATCATATTTAACTCATTCTTAATGTTTCTTTAATCGTTAGATTGACCGGGATTGCATTCTCACTGATTGGATCGCCAATCAAATAGGATTCAGCACTATTTGATCCGGTTTAATGCATTATCAGTTAGTACTCCGTATGTACACGGTCCTAAGAAGTGGTATCAGAACTTTGCCTCTTGATTTTGCATGGGATTCGATTGGTTTTGGTGCAAAATCACGTTTTTCATTAAAAAATATCATCTTTTTGAGTAAAACAGTGTTTTCAACGTCACCAGGTCTCAAAGTTTACGTTTTTTGGCTTACGGCAGATTAGGGTTGGTGAAAAATCGTATTTTTGTGTCAAAGTGTCAAAAACCTTCGTATATTCAAAAAACAACAATTTTCAGTCGCACGATTGGCTTAATCGCACGACTGAACTCAATCGCACACCCATTCGCACGATTGAACTTAGTCGCTCATCTATTCGTACGACTGAACATCTTCATTCGCTTATCTCCATTCGCACACTCCATACATATGACTGAATCAATCACACGATTAAGTTTATTCGCACACTTCAATCGCACAACTGAGTCATCCGCACTGCCCATCCGCATTTGTTCAATCGCAAGATTGACTCATCCGCATTTGTCCAATCGCACGATTGACTCATCCGCATTTGTCCAATTGCACAATTGACTCATCCACATTTGCCCATTCGCACGAGTGAACCAGTCGTGTTCTAAAGCACAAAGTTTAAAGAGATGGAAGATCAGTTCTTTGCGTTTACTGTCGGAAGATCAGTTCTTTGCGTTTACTGTCGAAAGCACAAAGTTTAAAGAGATGGAAGATCAGTCAATACCAAAAGACATATTCCATTAGTTTTCTGAGAACAAACAGACAAACAATTTATGGGAAGCTTTGGAGAAAAGATAAGACGAGAATGCAACATTAAAAGCTTTGAAGGCAAAGGCTCTGAAGAAGGAGTTTGATAACTTCTCTTCGATGGGGAAAGAAAGGTTGGATGATGTTATAGATAGGTTCTACCATCTAATGAGTGAGCTGCACAATCATGGGGTAACAACGTCTATGGAAGATAAGGTGTTTAGTTTTGCAGATGGTTTGAAAGAGAAATGGGACTCGTTTGTGTCAAATCTAAGACAGAACGATATTCTGTCAAAGATGGATATAAATGACTTGATATTGAAGTTGAGAGAGGAAGAACTGAGGATGAAATAGAAGTCTCAGAAAGGATCTATGACCAGAATCCTTCATTTTATAACTCCTCTCCCACTCCAACTAGTTCAAGAGCACCTCTTCAGACAGTGTTTGTGTTTAGTTCAACCACTCCTTCTCAAACCACAGCTTCAGGATCTAAAAGGTCAGGGTCATCTAATACCCAATATATTGTGCCTGAAGCAAATACTACTAAGTTGAAGACCAAGAATCTCGGTAATATTACTATGGAGGTTGCAAAGGAGCACATGGACCTTCTAGCAGCGGTTGTTCATTCCTATGATGGTCTAGTTGTAGGAAAGATTGGTAATTTCCATCTAGCAGATGAAGACTATGAGAAGGTGAATGAAAATGAACTAGAAAGAATGGGTATAATGTGGGCTTTGGCTAGTTCTGTCAGGAGAGCGAAAAAGTTTGTGAAAAAGACTAAATAGAACTTGGTAGCCACAAAAGACACTACCTTTGGTTTCAACAAAACCAAAGTTACATGCTTTAATTGTGGAGAAAAGGGGCATTTCAAACGTGAATGTGTTAAGCCCAAGAAAACAGGTAACGGAAATCCATTCTCAACCTTCAACCGTCAAGACAAACAAATGAGTGGAGCTACCTCATCAAGAAAAGAGACAAAGGCCTTTTCTGCTCAATATGTTGAAGGGAAGGATCGGACATTCTGTTTTATGTCTCCCGGTGAATCGAATATTGCATGTGTCGAGGGATTGGATGATTACTCTGCGAGTAAAGGAGAAATCGCAGTTGAACTAGTGATGCCGGATAACGAAGATATTGTGCATGTGGTAAATCACCTGGGTGAAGAAGAACTCAGAACGATATGTTTAGAATCTCTAGCATCCAAAGAGTCTAGCACTACATTGATGGCTGATACATCAGATTCTTCACAGGTAAGTACCAAAGACCAACTCTTTGAAAATCATGCTTGTATTGAATGTAATAAATTTATAGAAAGTATTGATCTTAAGTTTGCTAGGTTATTAGACCATAATGAGAGCTTGGTAAATAATTTACAACTATGCACAGAAGCTAATCGGATTTTAAAACAAAACGAGTGTAGTTATAAAGAGAAAATAGAACTTTTAAATAAACAACTAAGGGAAACCGAGGTTGATGCTTTTAATCAAGCCAATGATATAAAGTTCTATTTAAATTTCTTGGAAGAATCAAAGAAAGAAAAAGCAATTTTAGAAGTCGAAGTCAACTCATTAAAACAAAAACTACACAGTTGGACCAGTTCTTCTCACATAGTTCAACACTTAGTGAAAGAACAAAATAACGGGGAGGGGTTTGGCTTACAAAGTGGTTCCGCCACCACATGAGATCATGTTAAATACTAAATGTAGACCAGTAAATAACAATCCAATTAAAGATCATGTGGTGTCCACTCCTCTAGTTAGTGATCCAGATTCCACGCGTAAACCAGTGAATTCTATCACTAAACAGAAGGAGTCTACTTTGAAATCTAAAGGTATGATGCCTATTGTGAATTTGGATGAACAATTTAAAAAGGTTAATGGATGGTCAGGTTCACCAAAGTCTATTTCAGAACCCACACCGACCAAACCAGTTAACCAACCACATGCTTCATGTCAAAGACCAAATAAACAAAAGGCTAAAGATGTTAAAAACGTTCAAACAATGAATTTTGTTAAAGAAGCTAAAACATCTAAACATGAAGTGTCCAAACCCAACTAGACTCAAGGCACACCTTTATCACACTCTACCCTACATAAATAGTTCAATCAACATATAGAAGGGAGATCTTGCTACAGTTATGGAAAGAAATGACATATTACTTCTAATTGTCCTTATTATCAGACTCCCAAACAGAAAATTGAACTTTATGATACTAAACCACGTTTTTCTAAAAGGAGTTCTTTCTCTCCACCAAAGAGTATAAATGAACTTAAAGTTTAGACTGATAGCCAATCGTCTGCTTATCATAAACAGGCCTTACACAGAACTGGCTTATGGAAAGAAATGTCGATTTAAATGTCTGATGATAAGAACAATATGATGAATGATATGCCCTCACCCTTAAATGGACAGTGGGTTGAGTTTATGATGTATGATTCCTCAGGGTCACCCAAGCCAGTTAAGGCTTTGGTCCCAAACCTAAACTGATTATTTCCTTTTAATGTGCAGGGTGTCCGTTATTGTGCTATCACAAACTCCTGGATTGTTGATAGTGGGGTGTCAAGGCATATGACCAGGAATCTAGCTCTCCTTTTCAATGTCAAAAAAATTAAAGGGGACATGTATCATTTTCTGGAAACAAAAGAGGATACATCACAGCTCAAGGCGAAGTGGGAAACCAGAAAGTCAAGTTTGATAAGGTCAACTACGTTCAATAACTACAGAATAACTTGTTTTCACTCTTCCAAATATGTGACAAAGGTTTCAAAGTGGCCTTTGACAACAAGAAGTGCTATGTATTGAAGAAGGATTACATTATCCCGGAGGACAAAATCTTAATGTCAGCTTCAAGATATGACCTATATGTCTTGGATCTCTCAAAAGCCTCCACAACCGATCATCAAGTTCAATGCTTCTTGTCAAAGGCAATAGAGAAAGACTCAATCTCCTGGCATAGGAGAATAGGACACATCAATCCACCTAAGATGAATCATCTGATCAAGAATGATTTAGTAAATGGAGTTAATGTCAAGAAATTTCAACTTCTGGATTTTTGTGTAGTGTGTAAGAAAGGAAAATAGACCAATAAGTCTCACAAGGCAATGAAAGTAAATTCCATTGACCTGCCTCTTGAACTTCTACATATGCATATGTTTGGTCATGTCAGTACCAAAAGCATCGCTGGTGATCTATACTGTTATGTAGTCACTGATGATTACTCAAAATTCTCTTTGGTGATGTTTCTGAAATCCAAATTTGAGACATTTGAATATTTCAAACAGTTGGTAACTACATTGGAATCTCTCTACAAGCTAAAAGTAAGACAAATTCGATCAGACAATGGCATGGAGTCCAAGAACCAGTGGATGGAAGCTTTCTGCAAAGAGAAATAAATTGTACACCAGTTCACATCGGTCGATACTCCAAACACGAACGGGGTTGCTGAACGAAAGAACAAGAGCTTGAAAGAGACAACACGAACAATGTTAGCAGACTCGAAACTGCCTATCCAATTTTGGAACGAGGCAGTTGCCAATGCATGTTATACCCTCAATCGAGTCTTGGTGGTCAAACGTCATGGTAAAATGTGTTATGAGTTGCTCCCGTGACCTAAACCTATTCTGGAGTACCTCGAACCATTTGGTGCACCATGTACGCCGCTGAAGAAAACTCAATCAGGGAAGTTCAATGAAAAAGATGAAGAAGGGATCTTCCTAAGATACAATATACCGGACAAGGGAGTTTATAACAACTCAACTGGTAAGTGGCCATTCAGAGATACACCACCCCCACCCCCCTGCTAGAAAGGGTCCTTCATTCTTCTTCAATTATGATGGATTCATTAAGTACTTCAATATCCCTATCTCCCCTCCTGATGATGAGTTATCTACCAGAATGATGGTTGATGTCTTAAATACACCGTCACCAGACTCGACAACATCATATCCACTAGGTGAATCTTCTACTTCCTTAGGGGGAGCACTTGATGTAAATGATTCCTCCTCTGACGATGAAGAAGTGGATACTAAACAAGTGGACCAGGAGTAACAGGTTCCTGCTATTGCAAGTACACAAGCATCAGATGCTGATGTCTTAAACACTTCGGAACCTCAAACTCCAACAACTGCAGATACTGACCCAAGAATTCAAAATCTAGATGAGGATGTACTTGTTCCCACCACTCCCGGATCATGAATACACTTTTATCATCCTCTGGACAACGTCATAGGGGATGTACAATCAGGAGTTCAGACAAGAAATCAACTGTACTCAGTTGATTATGCCTCTGTCATGGAAAAAGGCTATCTTCATGACAGTGCGTATCGATGTTTTGTGTCTCAATTTGAGCCAAAATATGTTAGTGAAGCCTTTAAAGATGAGTCATGGGTTAGTGCCATGCAGGAAGAACTCCTACTGTTCAAGAAGCTAGGAGTATGGACACTGGTTGATAGACCAAAAGGTGCTAAGGTAATTTGCACTAAATGGTCTTGAAGTGCAAGAAAGATGACAAAGGGCTCATAATCAGAAACAAGGCTCGACTTGTGGTTTAGGGTTTTAGACAAGTCTAGGGAATTGATTACAATGAAGTGTGTGCACCTGTGGCTAGAATGGAAGCAATTCGTATCTTCCTAGCCTATGCATCTTACAAGAAGATTAAAGTTTATCAACTAGATGTCAAGAGTGCATTCCTTCATGGTGAAATCCGTGAGACATTGTATGTCTGTCAACCAAAAGGATTTAAGGATCCTTATCATCGAGACAGAGATTATAAGGTTGATAAGGCTCTCTATGGGCTCCATCAAGCCCCAAGAGCATGGTATGAGAAACTCTTGACTCATCTTGTGAAACATGGTTTTCGCAGAGGAGTGATTTATTGTACACTATTTAATAAAGAAAAGGATAGTGATTTACTGCTAGTACAAATATACGTGGGATGTCAATTCTTTGAGCTTAAAGGGGGACGTGATGGATACCATTAATCACGTATATTTGACATGACGATGATTTTGAGCTTACAACATATAGTGACTCGGATTATGGTGGTTGCAAGATGAACTACAAGTCAATGTCTGCAGGATGTCAATTCTTTGGGAGAAGATTAGTCATCTGGTAGTGTAAGAAGCAGAGATCGGTTGCTCTGTCAACTTGTGAAGCTGAATACGTTGCTGCTGCAAGTTGCTGTTCGCAGATCATTTGGATTAAACAGCAAATGCGCGACTACGGCTTGAAATTCTCTAACACTACTATTTTTGTTGATAACTCTACTACTATTGTTGTCACCAAAAATCCAGTCCAACATCCTAAAACTAGACACATCGGAATTAAGTATCACATTATACATGACTGTTTTGAAAAGCAATTAATCGATATGGTTAAAATAAATACGGATTCTCAACGCGCCGACCTCAACACAAAAACAATTGATAAAGTGAGGTTTTTATATCTATTAGAGGTTATTGGCGTGAAAAAGAAAAGTGCTATGATTTTACAAGAAGAAAAGTTTATTTTATTTTATTTTATTTTATTTTCCTGTTTATTAAAATCTAAAAACACACAAATATTTTTGGTTTTAGAATTTTAGGGGGAGAATAGGTTAGATTAGTATTAAATTAGCTGTTTTATTAACTATTTTAAAAAACAAGGGAGAATGACAGCCTAGCTAAAAGAAAAGTAATCAAATATGTGATACTAATTCAAAGTGTATGGAAAATGATAGTACACAGTGAACAGATTGTTTGGGACTTCAAAAGAGTTTAACCGATTAAGATGCAAAATTCTAAGTATAAGTCTGAAAAGTCTAAGCAAAATAAAAGGAAAAATGATAGTAAAACTAGTATCCTACCAAGGTAACATAGACAAAGTAGACCTAGAGGCTGCTAGGTCATTATATGATGTGTGAGTAGATTCAACACAATAGATGAGTAGACCTCATTGGTGGTCTCAATTGCAAACTAAGTTCTTCAACTTGCTATGGGTTCCCATCTTATCCCTGGTTAACACAATCAACGCAGTTCCAATAATGAGTGGAGAGCAAAATAAATGCCATAAATGTGTGCGGATGACCATAAATATGAGCAAAGCACATGAAAAATGCAAAATGCAATCAAGCTAATAACAAATGTTGTTGGTGCATTATGTGCAAAGAAAAAAAATATATGCTCTAACAAGAAGATATGTTGTGTGCCTCTCTGCTATGTCATGGCATTGACATGAGGATAAGCATAACCTAAATATTATAGAATTCATTGTTGTTTGCGCCTCTCTGTTGTGCGGTGGCACTGACCTAAGTCTTGGCATCTATTTGAAAGCTCTTAGAATAGTTTCTTTTTGTCAAAATACCTGTAGACCGCTCAAAAATCTCCTAAGGAATGTTGATTACCATATAAGTGCGGGATCCATAAATGCTTGTTGAAATAATTAAACCTAACTCATCACCAATCTGTGTCAATAATCTTTGTATGGATTTAAGAGGACATATATATACTGACAATCATCGTGGCTGCAATTTTTGAAAGTCCAAATTAGTGTGCGCATCTTATAGCTCTACTATGATTTCCTAAACTTGCTAAGGACTCTCGATGAAAACAAGAATGTAGCATCAAAAGGTTTTGGTAAAATTTCCCAAATGATTTTGATATACATGTATAATTCCATAATGAATCGTTCCAGATATGATCAAGTTAACTTGAAGCTGTGTTGTCTAGGAACAAAAATGTGTTAGATACTTGTCTTAAGATTTCAATCTACCTCAAATCAAAAATAAAAAAAATATGTCTTATTTTTGTTTTTAAATTTCTCATTGTTTTTTTTTAATTTTAGTCATTTTGTAGGTAAAAGTCGGACGATACATCTGGATTCAATCTGTAAATCACTCACTAAAATGTGTCATGTCTGAGGTGACCAATCGGGTTTTTAAGGTAAAAGAATCACGTCTGTGGTTATCAATAGTTTTCAAATTAAAAAGGTCATGTATGAGATGATCAATGGTCATAACATCTTATCAATAATTAATATGTTAAGTATTTGAAAGTGCATAAGGTCAAACTCATAAGTATGAGCCATATGCACGACTGGACCATAAGTATGGACCAGTCGTACGATTGGATCATACGTATAAGGCACTCGCATGATTGAACATACGTATGGACTAGATGAAAATTTTGACCATAAGCATGGGTCAATCCATGCGATTGGATCACTAGAATGAACCAATCGCACAAATGGATGGGAACGACTGAGTTAGTCGCACGACTGAACCCCAGTCGCACGAATGGATGTGACCGACTAAGGCAGTCGTATGACTAAGCCCCAGTTGCACGAATGAAGCGTGCGAATAGGTCCAGTCACACGACTGAAGGTAAAACCTAGAATAAATAGAAGGGAGTCAGTTGCACATTTTCATCACCCCTCAATCGCTCCCAAATCACGCGAAAGCAAATTTACTCTGCCAAAATTTGATCTCATCGATTTCGCTCTGTGATTCTGATTCTAATGTGTACTCGCTTCATCTACAGGTACTTAGAGACTGAAATCACACAAAATGCTTGGTGTAATCAAACCCTAACTAACCTAATTGATTAAAAATCGTGAAATCTGTTAAATCCGTCAAATAGACCACGTAAATGTGCATAATGGTTAAAATGAAGGACATACAGTGATAGTACGGTCCCTACGAATCTAAAGAGTCTAAATACAACTTTAACATCAAGTTTTGACCTAGACTCAGGGGTAGAGTGTCGAATAGAGAGTTATGAGACTAGGCACTTCAAATGAACTTCAATCGCACAATTGAGCTGGGCGAATGACTCAATCGACTGACTAAACATGGCGTATGAGTTCAATCGCACGATTGAACTCAACCGCATGCTTAAGCGCCCGATTGGACTCAGCCGCATGCTCAAACACCCGATTGAACTCAGACGCATGCTCAATCGCATGACTAAACTCAGTCGTATGATTCAATCACACGATTGAACTAGACTGATCTTAGAATAGTTAAATTTCAATAGTATTCTGTTATGGACAAATCTCATGTTTATATGTCTTGTGTTACAGAAACATGGCAGATATGTGGATCATCATGTAAGGCCCCGCTCCCGGGAAACCTCACAGTTGGTTAATCATAGCATAAAATTAGTTTAATAACAAAACATTGCAACGGAAATAATTAGAAATTCATTTAAAACTTAGAAACCATGTCGTACTCATACATTTTCCCTTTTAATTATAAACAAAACATATTACTTGTTCTTAAATTTCAATAAAGATTTCATAAGCAGGAATGCCATCCATTGCTACCCAAGTAGCTCCGTGGTGCCATCCTCAGTATCAGCACTTACCTGCCAACTATTATGCATAAGCACTTACATGACAACTATTATGCCGCAGGTCAGCATAGCCCCAGCCAGGGGCGTTGCCCCTTGGACCCCACTAGGGGTTGCCACCCCTAGGACCCCACTGTCAAGGGTTGCCGCCCCCAAACCCCCGTTGTCCCGCGGAGGGTCGGTTATGTTTTATGATGACTTGTACTTGCCATGTTTTGTACTTATTAAGTTAAGTATTATATCTTAAAGTGAAAGA
>BJCM01073032.1:11817-30933 GCA_018326385.1 Flaveria bidentis | reverse complement strand
GGGTTGTAAAAACTTAAGATATGTTTAGTTTGGTACTTTTGTCTTGTTTGGTATGTACTTAATTAGAATTGTTTGATCTATTTTTAAGTATTTATAATATTTAGGTTTCATTTCTGTGTATCTGATTTGGGTAAATTATTTAGGTAAAAAACCTGGAAAAAATCAAAATTTAAAAAATAAATTATTTAACCAGAAATCCTATGGCAACGACATGTCATCGCCATAGGTAAAATTAGAAAATAATTTTATTAATTTAATATATTTTCCATTTTTATTATTTATTATATTAAAATACCTATGTCGCCATAGGGTCCCGGGTTAGATATTTTATTTTAAATTTTGAATTAAAAAAATAGGAAAAAAATTTAATAGCGACATGCCTATCGCGACGACATGTCGTCGCGATAGGTGGCAATGGCGACAAAGTCTACGTCGACGACATTTTTTGACCAATTGCGACGAAACTACGGCTACTACCCCTATAGCGACGACATGTCGTCGCGACAGGCTATGACGACGACAAAGGGCACCTATGGTGAAGACATTCGTCGTCGTGATAGGGTCAAAATCTGATAGTGCCTATACGTTACGTATGATGTTATACATGATGTATATGATGAGTATCGATTTATTACGTGGGATCTCTATATATCTAACACCTTTAATTAAACGTAAATCTCATGAAAATGTTTCAGCTTTACGTTGATGTGTATGGCGACTATGGAGTTTATATTTTAATGTATTAAATTTTAAAGTTTATATGTTAATCAATGATTAGTGTACTAAACTAATAAAGTGTTCTTTTTATCAATTTGTTTTAAAGCTTTTTCCCAAACTAAGTATTAAAATCCAAAATTTAATAATTAGGTTGGAATTGTTTTAAGTGATTTTTTTAAATGATGAATACACATTTTTTAAATTGACCTTTAAATCCATCTGGTATTTATTTTATTGGGATTAACGTGTATTATATTAGTGAACATATGCATCACATGTCACTAGGCTATTGACATTATTTACTACATTTTTGTAATAAAAAATGTGTTACATAATTTTTTCGAATCATATGCAATGCGTTACATTTGTATTAATTCTTAGTAAATAAAATATTCCTGTTTGAAAGAAAATAAAGAAAGTATTCTTTTTTAGTGTTACTATAAATAGAATCTTTTAAGTTCTTAATACTACAAGTTTTACCAACTAGCTTATTATATTGATGGCTAGGTTAGTTCCCGTGTAATACACAGATTAAACAAATAAAAGATTAAATAATTATTAATAAAAATTTATGCATTATAAAATCATGTTTGAAGATAAAATATGATTACAAGTACATATAAATAGCTACTTTAAATAAATAACAATAATATATTTTTCTCGAACTTTTATTTTATAAAAACATTGTGAATTTTTGTTTTTAAAGAGTGTGTTTTCAATAAAAAAGGTTTTTAATTTATTAAATTATATATTTTTTAATTTGAAAATGGTATGAGTAATATTATTAGTATTTAATATTATTATTAATAATATAGTGAAATAAAAAGTAAGTATAATGAGATCTACAATAGTTTCATGCATATTTTAGTTTTTTTTTATAATAGATAGATAGACTAAATACTCATTAAGTAAACGAATTAAATTTTAATGTAAATATATATGTAAATAAACATAAATAGTTACAGTATAATATTTTAATGTGAAAAATAATGTAGATTTTAAAATACTCATTAAGTAAATGATTTTAAAATAATTTTTTTAAAAAATGTTTAATGTTTTAGAAAATTTCATATTGTATAAAACTTTTGTTTTTTGTTATTTAGATTTTAATTAAAAGTTGTTAGTTTATTTTCCTTCATGAAATTTATTTTTAAAAAAGCTAGTTTGATTTTAAAAAAAGAATAGATAAGAGAGAGAAAATAGTAATTAATAAAATTTATTTTTAATAAGAGAAAGAAATTTGTTTAAATATTTAAATTAATATAACACCTTTTTGGAGGGAAAAATTAACGTGAAGATGTCTAGAAAATAATAAGTGACAAAAACATAGATTAAGATAATAACAAGTAACAAAAAACATTATTTTATTAGTGTTTATAGATTATAGATTATAGATTATAAAAAATTTATCTAATCTTAAAAGTAATTAATGATTTTGTCAAATGTCACTCTTTTAAGTATGCATCCATGTACCATATTTTTAGGATATGCCTTTTGAATCCTCACCTTCTTTGTACACTGTTTCAAAGTCTAAAACACACGTTAACATTAGATGTTCGTTTTTTACACCCGATCTTCTGATGTTTTACTTTCGGGTTTGGATATTGGGACATCCCAAAATTATAAATTAACACCTCAAATTTCTATGTGTGTCGTATAGTCTCTTACGTGTCGTATAGGGGGTCGTATAACTCTACACGTGGTGTATAACCCCTTTGATAGTCTCGTAATTTTTCCTCATATTCAGTATCAAAATTTACTATACGCATCGTATAGCATTATATATGTCGTATAGGGGGTCGTATATGGGTCGTATAACCCTTTGACACCCCCTGAATTTTACTTTTTTAGTGTTTTCGACCCAATACGCCGCGTATGGTGCCATACGAGGCGTATAAATGGGTGTCGATTTATAACCTGATCTCTTGATCTTTTACTTTTTGATACTGATTTCATAGCAGTGAGACAAAAACTAGATTAAGATTTGAGCTATATTTTTAAAACTAGACTGGACAGTGAACCGGACGCCTTACCGGTCTGATGATCGAACCGGTTCAACCGGTCGGACCGTATATAAGAACCACATAAAAGTATAAGTATTTTTTATAAATATATGTAAAAATTACAAAAAAATAAAAATATATATAAAACAACCGGTTCAACCGGTCTGACCACCGGTTTAACCGGTCCAGTTCCCGGTTTGATCACCAGTTCGACTGGTTCAACCAGTCCGACCATTGGTTCAACACTAAAATGGTTTTAAACACCGAACCGGACCGGATCGGAGTCCGGTTCCCGGTCCAACTGGTCGGACCAGCCGGTCAGGTCCGGTTTTCAAAACCATGGATTTGAGTGATGTTACACGATTCATAGTGTAACAACAACACCCGTAAGTTGAGTAAGGGTTGTTTGACAGCAACATCTTAATGGTTCAGGTGTCTGAATGATTCAGCATTTAACAGTTTATACTGTTTCGCGAGCAAATGTCTGAAAGGGTTCAGACATTTGCCTCTGAAGGTTAAACATTATACTAATGTTTAATAGTTAAGAGGTATAATGTTGTGTGGTTAAGATCTCTTATTTAAATTGGTCAGATATTTGTTTTTAAATAGTTAAGCGATACAATAGCTCTTAATGGTTTAAACCTCTTATTGATTTAACACTTAATCATTCAAAAATTATCAAACAACCCCTAAATTGAACAAAAGAAGATGTGGAGAAACACATGCACGATTCTTAGAAAAATACTATAATTGCTATTCAAAACTCTCATGAAGAGTTCTCTTGGAATAGACAAATAGGAAACTCTATGGGTGGCAATTTCTTCATGAGATGACATGAAAAATATAAGGTTTTTTGTTGGTATATCTAACGTGTTTAAAAACGAGATTGTTGTTTTTGTGACATGTTTAATTAAACAAGTGTTTGTTCAGGTTGACCTATTTAATCATTTTAGTTAAACAAATCGACCCCCTAAGCTTATTTTTTTCTGAAGAAAACCCTAATCAAACGACTGACATCTTTCTCTCACCGCCTTCCTGCCGATTATTGTCGGGCAAGCTCCTCCACCCAACTTCAATGGTAGCCTGATTCTTCTTCTTTGTCATCTTTTAATGTCGATTTCTTTAGTTTCTTCTCAATCTATACTTTTGTCTTTCCCCTTCTTCTTTTTTGCTATTTTCTGTTTTGAATCCTCGATTTTGGTTGCTTCCTCTTGTTCTTCCGCTATAGGTTTGCTTACTCTGTTGTTAATGCTTCCTCTAATTGAGATTCTAATTTTATGTTAATACAAACTTGTCGATTTGGTGGCGGTCGGTCCCGCTCAAGATGGATTTCATGAAGGTGTTCGATCAAACTATGTGTGAGATGTAAGCTCTATTCCCATTTTCATCCAAATTAGATGTGATTTTTTCGATATCTAATCTAATCTAATCAACATTCGTTTGATTCTTAATAATTTCAGAAACAGAGAGGTGAATCTGAAAGTATTGAAGGTTCCTAAGATCGAACAGAAGGCAGGACCGACAAAAGTTTGTTTCGTTGATTATGGGATTTTATCTTTCAGAATTGAATGTATACATGTGTTCTTTGAGCATTTGGGCGATCGAGACTCAATTTCTAAGATTTAGGGTTTAGATTGATCTACAGGGGTACTAGGGATTGCAAATCAATTGATTATTAGATTCGTATGAATCTAAAACATTATAAGAAGTATATTTTTTAGAAGATTAAACTTTATAACATAAACTACAAATAGGTTAATGTTGTTGTTAGTTTATCGATTAGGTATCACTTTATTCGCTTCTGCATTTGAAGGCCTGCCTATTAGAAATCAAATTGTAGCTATTGTTAGAATCATGTATTACTTCCTTTCTTTTGTTGTGTTTTGAGTTTAAGGGTTTTAAATATCAAGTAGAAAAAATGGACATGTGTCTTTAGTTACAAAAGGAAGTAGTTAGCTTAAACCCAAACACAACTTTAGATATTAAGCATGCCAAACTATGAATTCGTGTTAATGGTGTAAATGTTGGATGAATTTATGTGAACTAATTGATTATGTTACACGATCTGTTACTATCATACTATAACAACATGATATAGTTTGATACAAGGAGTATTATGCGTTGGATAAACGAACGGGTTATTTTAAATACGTTTTGTTGAATTTTAGATGCATGTATCTTTGTGTTTATGATACTTCTTTGAATCTCCATTCATAACAAGTATACCTTCATTATCCCATCATATGTTGCTCTTTTGATGTGTTTATGTTATTAATTCTCTTAACAATTTACTTTTATTGGATGTTAAACAGTTTTACATGATGTACATCTCGAGGTGAATAGCTTCATTTCTGTAAGTTTTTTATTTATTTGGGGATATTAATATGATTATCAATATATGCATGTTCAATCTGTATGCATTTTCAAGGTCATTTCTTTTTACATGGGTGGTTTAGCTAATTTTTTATAATTTTTTAAAAGTTGTAATTTATTTATTTATTTGCTGCATAATATCAAACCATAAATTAAATTTATAAATTCAAGTTTTGAAGAAATTACGTTTTATTTTTTTTTATTTTCTGTGTAATATTAAACTATAAATTATGCTTATAAGTTGAAGTTTAATTTTCATAGTCTTATGGAAACCTCAAAACTGTGGCTAAGACAACTGTTAAAGCCAATAGCAAAGCAATTGTCAATACGGCTCAGAACAAACTAACGGTCCGACTGCACACCGAAAATGGTTGCCAAGCCAAAGAACCTGACATCGGTTTATACATATCATCATAGCCGTAAATCAATCATCCAACCCAAAGATCTCAGAAGAACACATAATGTGAGCATCATCACCATTATCAGTATGTTGATTTGAGCAAAAAGCCCAAATAAAACGAAACCATAAGGCTCAATGAATCATTGCACCAACATATGAACTTCTTTCAGATAAACCTCAAAATCGAACATAGGGACAGGGGTCTCAGACGAACGGTCGTCGTCATCATCAAAGCGTAGCACACGCATATGAACCTCCTTCACAGCCAAGTCGACACACAACCACCAACCAAAACTGGCAAAGACCAGAAAGAACAAAGATTTAACAAAGACCCGCACATGCAGTAGAAAGTAACAGCCAAAACAATCACCGGGTATGCAAAGCATGAGTGGGCGACATCAACGACAGATATCAGGGCTCGGATGTGGCGGTATACCAACACCGGTACAGCCTTTTATACAAGTGCAACACAGGGGCCAAAACTAAAATAATAAAAAACAATTGTGGCGAATACTTAATAACCCAACTACACACTATTTATTTCTCTTCTTTATTAATAGTATGGTAATTTTCAATTTTTAATACCTCTAATTTCATTTCCTTTTGTATTATATATTCTAAATCAAAACTATATTGTTATTTATAAACTTTTTAAAACAGGAAAGTCAATTCCAAAATATATCAATTAATTTTTTATTTTTTATTCGTATTTACCCACATTAAACACTTCTATATTCAATAAATATAATTTTCATAATAAAATCTGAATCGTCACTTATAAAATATCCATTCAACCGTATAATTTTAAATTATTCAGTTCTAATCTAACGTGCTTAGGCTAACTTCGAAAGGTATTTTTATTTTGCATACATTCTACTACTTATACAATCTATATCCTCTAACATTATATCTTTAATCCTTGTTTGGGTTCTTACAATTGGAGTTGTTAATGGCTCCCTCCAAGATTATTTTGTTCAAGGACTTGAGTGTTTTTGAAGATTCGCATTATTCGACTTTGGACCAGACCCATGTTGAATGATGTAACAAAAGTGTACTCTTATGACATGATCATAATGGATGAAACAGTATATTCATGTCAAAAGAAGCTTTCAAATTCTAAACACATACACCATTTTTTCAGTTATTAACTTTATGAGTTTCATAATATTATAGGGTGCGAAAATGGAGGCAATTGTTTTAAAAAAAATACTGTACATCGTATCAAATGCTGCTTCAGGAAAAACAATGTCTGCTAGTCTATAAGTCAACCATGACAGAGAATCATTAAAATATAAAGTTTATCCCATACCACACAAAATCTATTTTCTTGAAAAAACTTTTGTTACAAGCAGTCTAGAACCTCTAGCTTCCGAGTATGGTTTTGATTTTATAGATTTTTAGCATGTTAAAGATAAGAAACAAGCAGAAAATACATCAATTGGTATTTTCATTTAATCTTTTCATTATTTGTATCTTTTCATCTATTATTTCCAATATATCACTTTTAAAATACTTTCATTGTTACTTTTTCATAGATATAATTGGTGTTGTCATCAAATATTATTTTACAAGTGGTATCGTATTAGATGTATTAAATGGTAAAGTTGTATTAAATGTTGCATCAAGTGGTATTGTATCGTTACTACTGACCAAGGTAGAACAACACATTCATGTTTTCATATTCCATTAAACCTAAATGAAGATTCAGTTTGTTACATAAAATCAAACAGTGATGTTGCTCATCTATTAAAGCATAAAATATTAATTAAATGGGATGAGGCACGTATGGTTTACAAACACGCATTTTAAGCTTGGATAGAACAATTTGTGATGTATTCACCTCAGACAATTCTAACAATTTAAATATGCTATTTGGTGGTAAGGTTCTTGTTTTTGACGGTGATTTTAGACAAATTTTATCTGTTGTTCCAAATGGTAGACAAGAAATTGTTAATGCGTCATTAAGTTTGTCATACATTTGGAATAAATGTAAGCTACTCAAATTAACAAAAAACATGCGCCTACGGGCGGAAGACAACATGTGGATATGGAAACAACACAAAATTTTGCAAAATGGCTTCTTGATATTGGAGAGGGCAATGTTGGTGGTGTTAATGATGGTGAAGTGAATGTTCATATACCTGATGACTTTCTCATTAAAGACTCGTGCGATCCTATATCAGATATGATACAGTTTGTTTATCCATCAATCTTACATAACTACAAAGACAAAGAATTCTTTCGTGAAATAGCCATTCTTGCTCCAAAAAATAAGTGGTTCATGAGATCAATGATCGTTTGCTATCGGTTTTTCCTGGCAATAAAATAGAGTACCTTAGCTCAGATAGTATCTATCAAACGAAACAATTGAATGATTCTTTACAATCAAATTTATATTCACCGGATGTTCTCAATGGCCTCAAAATCTCAGGACTGTCAAATCACAAGTTAGTTTTAAAAGTTGGTGTTCCAGTAATGCTTTTACGTAACAACGATCAACAGAATGGCTTGTGTAATGGTACCCGACTTCAAGTGACATCTCTTGGTAAATGTGTTATAGAAGCGGAAATAATATCCGCGAGTAAACTAGAACATTTA
Source organism: Flaveria bidentis (assembly GCA_018326385.1). Classification (NCBI taxonomy): domain Eukaryota; kingdom Viridiplantae; phylum Streptophyta; class Magnoliopsida; order Asterales; family Asteraceae; genus Flaveria; species Flaveria bidentis. Next base: position 22,842 of record BJCM01073032.1, on the reverse strand, counting down.
TTGCAAATTTAATATTGTACCGTCACATAAGAAAATTCATTTCAAATTTCAAAGAAGACAGTTTTTGATTTATCTATGTTTTGCAATGACGATTAACAAAAACCAAAGACAATCGTTATCAAAAGTTGGTCTTTATTTAAAAGAACCAATCTTCACTCATGGATAGTTATATGTTGCATTATCAAGAGTCAAAAATAGAGATGGAGTTAAATTGCTAATTTTAGATAAAGATAGAAACGTTAGTAATGTGACTACAAATGTTGTATACAAAGAAATTTTCAGATGTCTATAATGTTATCTATAAAATTACTTATCTTTCTTTTATTTAACTATGACAAGTAATGTTTTAAAATAATGTTTATGGTTATTATGTTGTTCACAAAGTTAATAAGAATATGTTTCTTCTCATAAACCGTGTAATACACAGGTACTAAATTAGTAAACAAATAAACTAAACATGACTTTTAAGTGTGTATGGGTAATAGGTACTTTTATGTTTTTAACACAAATAAAATTATAAATCATGCTTGGGTTGAAGAATACAACCTACTAACTCACAACTCGCCAACCTTCTAACCCGACAAAACTTACATCTCTAGAAAACTCTATTTTATATATAAAGGAGTAAAAGACCATGCATCAAGTCAATAAAAATCTATTCAAAATATAACATACTCTTATATATTATGACATTATTGACATAAATCAATATGCCAAAATATCAACTCCAAATTACATTATTACATAGGCAAACCCCACACACCTTTTGTACAAATCCAATCAAAAAGTCAAAAATCAAAACCTCATTTTCCAATACAAAAAATAATAAAAAATAATAATAAAAACCTCATTAAAAAACAACAAATTCAATAATACTGTTTACATCCCATAACAGTACTTCTTCCTCCTCCTCCACCTCCCCTGTTTCCTCCACCCCATCCTCTGTTTTCACCATTAATGGCGTTCGCCGCTGCAACCGAAAACTTCTTCAATTCCTCAACATTCGCACAGCTTCTTCTCGCTCCCAACATCCCATTACACCTCTTTTCTCTCGAAATCATCGACTTACTCCCCATCAATTTCGCATTTACTTCATACAACCTCGAAGACCCCTTCGCCGGAGGCGTTGCATACTTCTCCGCCACCGGGGGCAACACCGGCTTCCGATTCTCTTTTCGCAAAACAGGGGTGAAGTCAGGGACCGATTGGGTCAAAACAGAGAACACTTTTCGCCTTCTCGCCGGAAAATTCGGTCGATTTTCCGGTGGGGTGGAGACGGTGGCGGTACGGTGGTGGTCTTTTGGGGGTAATTGAGGTGGGTTTTTCGTCGATTTTGATCGGAGTTTTGATTCGCGGAGAGCGGCGTACGCGGTGTATCGAGGGCCTCTTTTGGTGAATAAGACGCCGGAGAAGTGATCTGAGGTGGTGGTGGTGGTGGTGGGGGTTGCTCCGGCCATCGGTGATCGGAGTTTGAGGGTTTGAGTTGATTGTTAATGGTTGTGGTGGGATTTTAAAATGAAGAGGCTTCTAACGGTCTGATTTTAGGGGGAGAGGGGGGTAAAGTGTACTTTTTAGATTCTTTGATTACGCTTTATTGTAACGTTTTTGTTGAATTTTTGGAGTATGTACTCAATTAAAGAGATTAAATATTGGATTTGGCAGTTTACGCCCTTTCGGTTTTTATATTTGCAAAACGTTCATGATTGTTAACGAAAACAGACTAAAGTTATAGTCTACACCATGTCTCAGTTAAGATGAAAAACCCTTTTGTTTTGACAAATTACGTTTGTAATTTTTTTGGGAACGACGTATAGACTTCCAACAAAGCCTGCTAGTAAATGTATATAATTATCCATCACGTTATTTTAACAGCCAACCTCATGTAATTCATGAAAATAACAATATAATATACACATTAGATACTATTAAATGTAAATCTTTTATAATAACGTTTATAATATATTATAAATAGCTTTGAGAAAAATTGTGACCAATACATTTAGTTATGATCATAGATGTGATGTAGAGAATCATTTATTGTGTTGAAACATATGTATAATTCAATTCAATAACAAACATATTTAGAAGTGTTATTTATAATGTGATATTTTTTTTGGCATGGTTTATGAATGTTTTGAGTTGGATTGTTTTTGGGCTAAAGATGTAAAAGACAAATTGCTTAAATGGATGTGGAAGTGAGCTTTGCACTTAGATTGTTTTCTTACATGATTTATGATTGCATTTAGACTGCTTTTTTTATAACTTGGGCTTCTAGTTTACATATATATAAAAAGTTTTTGACATCAGAGAATCTAGATATATTCTTGATGTTTGTTCGTTCTTTACAATCTATCTTCTAAATCTCCTCTTGATAGTATGAGGGTTTCATCTTCTTCGTCTTTTGATGAAATCTAGTCTGTGATCGTATTATCGAGTTGATTCATGTTCATCATATACTAATATACTCATGGAGATTAGTCTTTGTTTCCATTCGTTTTTTGTTTGATGATTCATATTTAGATTTGTTGTTCATGTATCATCATTCTAAACAATATTAAGAATTTGTAGTTTCTTGACATATTGTAATAAAAATATTATTGGAATTTACCTTATTCAGGTCACCTAAACTTATATAGAAGCTGTTTGATTCATTTATTTTAATATCAAAGAACCTTTATATTTTGCTTTCAAAGGGATTCACTATGGTTTTGACTGTATGAAAATGAATCAAGGAAACAAATGAGGGTTTGTGCTTTAATAATTCAAGGAAGATTATACTAGTTATCAAAAGAAAAATTACTTATTCAAGGAATTGTTATTTTGGATATACAATATTTTTGGTACGGATATTTTAAAATTTGGATATTTGATTTTAAACACCCTTACTAGAATTCATTGGTATTTATATGAAGAGCAAAATAAGCTAAATACGTACATCTCCTCTCAAGTTTTACCGAGAACATAGATATGGATGACGCATTACTCAAATCGTTTGAGTTCTATAATAGACAACATAATTTAACTCCTTAACTCTCCTTGATGTCATTAAGAAGGTGGATCATGCATGAAATATATTAAAAAACAACGGTATCAAAGAAGATCAGATTAGACGGACTATATTAAAAAAACAACGGTATAAGACTGTTTACAAACGCTTATGAAATAAGATTTCTTGTTCATGTTTGTTTGTTAGGCAAATAAATCTGTTCATAAACTGTTTACGAACTCCTGACAAACATAAACAAAACAAAGCGAATTCACACAAATATTTATGAACATAAACGAACAAAATGAACGCTCATAAAACAAACAAGTACAAACCATCATATAATGATTTCATAATTAAAATCACAAACACTATTTAATATCTATCAAAGATAAATAAGTACTTAACATAATTATCACAAATAAAACTTTTGAACCAAACGAGCACAACCGAAAGTAAACGATCACATTATTGGACGTTCACGAACATAAATGAACGAACACATCATGTGTTCATGTTCGTTCGTTTAATTACGCGAACATACATTTTTGGTTCATGTTCGTTTATTGATTAAACGAACGAACGTAAATGAATTTTTCCGCCAAACAGTTCAACAACTATTCGATAACAAATGAAAATTATTAGCTGATGTGGTTAGGGATGAACCGCAGGGTTAGGTTGGGTAGGAAACAAATTGTAGTTATTAAACTGTAGTCATCGCATAAGTTTACTGCTTATTGTTGTAGAAAATATTAAGGATCCAGACATTAGCAGGTCTCAGTGTTATAGCATTGATGCAGATGTTAGTCAAATTGACTAATTGGTAGTCTGAATGTGTTAGTGAAAGTCTTCTTGTTTGTGGTGTTTGTTATTTTTTTAATGGAATTTTGGTTGAATTTTTGCCAATTCATAATATTTATAAAAACTTTCTACTATCTAGAAGTCTGATAAAACTTATTAAGCTAGTTCGCTACTGGGCTTCATGAGAGTTAAGTAAGTTGATACACTCTCGCTGCTTAAACTTTGTGTTGACGAGAGCGTGGTGTCTTGGAAAGGCCTTGCGGGAGATGAGTCGAACTGTCGAAGTGTCTAGGTGGAACTTGCAATGATTCAAAGCTTCCTTCTAACATCTCCACAACTTTACTTATAGCGGGTCGGTCTGATGGATTAGGCTGAATGCACCATAGGCTCACCACCATCATCTTCCTGGCTAATTTCTCTTCCTCTTCGGTCGTCACCCTATAGTCCCCTAAATTTCCTCCAGCTTCTACTTGCGTGCATATCCAATCTGGAAAGTATGATTCACTTGTGCTAGTCCTTTTGTGATTGCGTGCGCCTGTCATTTCAAGAACCATCATCCCGTAGCTATACACATCTGATTTATGAGATGGGCCTCCAAGACTCCTGAAATATACTTCAAGGGCCATGTATCCCACAGTACCTCTTGCACCAATTACAGACACAATACTTTCTTTTTTCTTGCACAACTTAGCCAGCCCAAAATCGGATATTTTTGGGACAAATTCTTCGTCTAATAGAATGTTGTGAGGCTTTATGTCAAAGTGCACAATTCTTGTGTTACAACCTCTGTGCAGGTACTCTAGACCTCTTGCAATTCCTTTCGCAATTTGGAACAATGTGTTCCAGTCCAAATGAAAGCCATCACCGCGTAGAAACTTAGCCAATGATCCATTTGGCATGAACTTATACATCAGGGCTCTTTTCGTTCCCTCGAAGCAGAAACCTAAAAGAGTGACTATGTTCACATGTGAAGTTCTACTGATGCTAGCAACTTCGTTGATGAAATCTTCTCCATTTCCAGTCGCGTCGCTCAAGAGCTTCACTGCAACTAGATGTCCATCGGGCAATTGCCCTTTGTAAACACTTCCATACCCTCCTTGTCCCAGTTTCTCTCGGAATGAGTTTGTCATTTTCTTGATTTCTGAATACTTATATCTTTTTGGTGCCAAACTTCCATAGTTCACTATGAATACTTCTACTTGATCAATTGTAGCTTTGGGTCCTTTTGGAGTTACGCATAACCTCTTTTTTCGACAGAGAACTACAAACAACAGGAATATAATTCCTGTGATGCTGCATGAAATGCCTGCACAATGTTTAATGGTTGGGAAGATTCATTTAAAAAACAAGCTTGCTTTATGTCATGTTTCATTAAACAAAAAAGGGGTGCTTTTCTGTTTTGAAACAAAAAATTTTACTAATTTGTGCTTGATTAAACAATATCCTCAGCACAGATAAAAGCTGTCTGGTTTAACTATTATAAGCTTCCTCATAGTTCCGTTGGATCCTGTTTCAAAAAGAAGGTAAAGAGTAAAGACATAGGTAAGTTTGTTATCATATCAGACCATGAACCTTAAAGAAACTAATGTTACGAGTGACTCAACCAACAATGATTAAAAACAAAACTATTCAAATTTAAGCCTATATTTCTGTCAGCCCGCATCGTTTGTTTTTTTCAATTATATCTATGAACATGATTATTTGACAGTTTGCATTGCTTGGAGATTGCTTTCTTGTAGCTCTTTCCTACATGGAGTTTATATTTTTTTAAACCCAATATAGCTAACATGTTAAAGAATTTGGTAAGGAAGACCTTTAGGATTTCACCTACTTGTGTTTATTTGTTTTTCTTTAGGAACTTCCTGTGTAGTTGTTTTAAAAAACACGCAGAAAAACACATCAGGGGCAAACGGCGCGCCTCATGATCTTCTAGGCCAACTTTAGTAAAAAAAATTAGGGTCAGTATAGTAGGAGGTCGAATGAAATTTTTTAAGAAGGGTTTACTAGATAAATAGGTTGATACGTAAACCAAATGAGAGAGACACAACTTCTAGTTGTAAATAAAGTTTATTTGGTTTTACACAAACGTGCGCCTCACATAGTGATGTGCAGGCCTTGCACTTCGGCTTTTATGAGTGAAAATTTTAAGTTGGCAGTGTGGTGCATATGCTGCTTATTAGAGGTACTTTGCGAATATCAAAACGAACTTGATTGAAATAGGTCGCTGGAAAACTCCAGAAATGAGCAGTTGATGATATGAGTGAAATCGGTTTAACTGGGCTAGAATGCTAGATACATTCTCACGTCCAAAATCATTGTTGTTGAAAAGCGTGGAGTCAGAGGTGGTCTTGAGGAGATAGTGATGGCAAAAGGTTATCTGAAGATCATTTCTAGCAATAGTGATCATTTCTATCAGTATTTAGGACCCGAATACCCGATAGATTATTGATTCTAATGAGCTTGGGAACATTAGATTGAAGTTAGCTGAAAACGCGAGCGGCCCAAATCCACAATCATCTGGCACTTCTAACCCCCAAAAGGAACCAGGGTTATGGCAAATAGCGAGGGACTCGCGAAAAATAAGGATGATGGTAAATGAACGGAAAGAAGTAATTGATAGAAAAATGAAAGAGCACGTCTTTTGGTTTTTTAGTATTACATTTCAGTCTTAAAATATCATGATGGTTCTAATCATGTTTGTGTGGTCAAATGTTGATCAAATGGGTTATTTTCTTGATGGTTCTAATATGTCTAAAAATCTATTTTTAAAATTAATAATTTAATAATTAGACAATCAAGTATAATAAAATTGTCTAAGCTATCTGTTATGATTTTCTTTTATGATTATAAGTTATTTTTTTTCTTATAAATAGTTGATATGAACAAAAAGCAAAATGCACTAAAAGTAGTTCTTTTTTTCTTAATAAAATTATGTGAATTGGTTAACAAATTAACTGGGTCTAGTGGTAGTGGAGTTTTGGATCAATTATAAGCAACTAATATTCCAAACATTGATTCGTTAGTTGATTTAGCCGGTTCAAATAGATGATGAACATGTTCAAAATCCAACTAAAATACGAATCTGAAAGACCACAAAGTCACTTACCTCCTCCACTAACTTCGTCGGAATTGTCACAAGTTAACGAGAAATTCCCACTAGTACAATAGCAAACAAACGAGTCAGGTGAAGTTGCATTAGACCCACATCGACCAACGGACCTATCATACTGATCACACTCATCGTTCTTCACCGTCCGCACTAGCCTGAACCCACCCTGCAAAGCCGATCCCAAATCATTCACCAAAGCACCAGAAGCCGCTAATCGATCAGCCGAAGATCGATTCACCGCTACAGTAATATAATTCCCACAATTTACAAAGAAGTTAGCAACATTGGGCACAATCATACTAGTTCTATAGAAATAACCATCGATCGGAGTCGAATTCAAGTCGCAACTGAATCGATAATTAGCACGCAACGGTGTCCCACCCGATATATTACAGAGATACGTTCTCCTGACTGAAATTATTACCATTGAAAAGTGCGGTATCATAGGTGGTGTTGTGAAGATATTGAGGCAAATCTTACTCCAGAGATCATTTCTAGCAATAGTGATCGTATGTGCACGGCTATCGGTAGCTAGGACCCGATAGCTTACTGATTCTAAAACGAGCTGAGAAACATTGAAACCCCGGGTGACCACTGTTGGGTTAATCGGGTTTGGTTCACGGGTCATGGTTCGGTAGTTCACAAGTCATGGGTTGGTGATATAGGTTTGTTTATTTCACATGTTTTATTAAAGTTTAATTTGTCAAAATAGCGGGGTTGTTTTTCTGGTTTTTGGGAGTTTACGTAGGAGTATTTTAGTTGCAAGTTTGTTAGTTTCTTCCTTCCTATTTAATGTAAGTTTTATTATCAATGAATATTAGTTTAAGCAGTAATGAATATTAGTTTAAGCAGTTATTTGGGAGGAAAACATAATTGTTGATGAACACCGAATGAACCTGAGAGATATGGAAGTAGGTAAATATGACTAATATATTTTATTAGAGATAATTTCTAAGATATACTCGATGGAAAAAATGAAAGTGGTTTCTAACTTCTAATCATGAATTGTCATCACGTGCCAAAGAATAAAAATTTAGTTTGACTAACAAATATCAAGTTGACCGAGCGTTACTAAGATAGAATCACAAGCTACACAATTGATTAATATTCGATATTTATAATTAATTTAACATTATTATTTTTTATTATTATGTAATTATATAATAGTTTCTATGCATTAATCATTATATTTCTCTTTCATTTACTAATAATAATTTTTAAAAATATTAATAAATTAATAGAAATGAATAATATCTTAAAACATATACTGATGAACATGTTTATTACCCTTTATTCATAATTTTTCTTTATAATACAAAAAATATTCTCGCAAATATACAGAGACAATGATATACATGTGAATGCTTTGAGAAAGGTATGGAACATTGAAACTCGGTAAATATGTCTGATATTTAAGGAACAAATATATTTAATAAAACGATATAAAGATTAATACTTATAATCATCGTCATGCTTAGTTTGTTTAACTCATATAACTAGTTTTTTTCTAGATTAATATATATAAATTATTAAGATTCTTTTATAGGTTAAGATAGACATATTCGTCGATTTAAGATCAAGAAATAGTGATTAATAAGTTGTTGAATAATTCAAAAGGCTACGCAAAAGGAATATTAAATTAATTGAATATTAGACGACGACTATTGATTTTTATAAAACAAATGAAATATAATTATAGAATATATATATCTATAGTATCTAATAAAAAAAATTTTTGTCGCTTTTCATTCTTTTAACTTACTTTTTTGTCACTTGTCATTTTTCTAAACATTCACAAATTAAGTTTTCTTCAAAAAACGTATTATAGTAATTTAAACACTCGTATAAATTTCTCTCTCTTATTAAAAAGATTAAATTTTGGTTTTGGTCCCTGTGGTTAACCATTTCAGCTCAAAAAGAAATCTTATCATACCCTGTGGTTTTATTTTTGTAACAGTTTTGAACATTGACATTAACTCTGTTACTTAAAGTAAATTTTGGTTTTGGTCCTTGGGGTTTAACCATTTTAACTATTCCGGTACATAAAGAAATATTTGATCATATCATACCTCGTGGTTTCATTTTTATAACAGTTTTGGTCCCTCACAATAACTCTATTAGTTTTTACAGTTAAATATGAGGGTACTTTGATCATTTTATATTTGGAAGACCTTATTTTATATTTGAAGGACTAGTTATGTAAGTTGTATTAGATTAGGATAATTGTTGTAATTTTAAAACAATACAGAATAAAAAAAATAAATTTTGAATCTAATCTAACCCACCACCACCACCAACGTCGGAGCAAATCTACCACCGTCATTCCGTCGCCCACACCTCCGGCCACTTCACAAACCCTCGAGGTCTGAAACTCTTCACGCAGTCATGGACCTCCTCCCTCCGGCGACGATCTCCGGCGTCATCCGCTCCCCTCCTTCCTTTACTTCGAGTCCCTCGGCGGCGCCATAACGCTCTTGATCACGCTCCACCGTGGCACCACCAGAAAACCCTACGAAAGACTTGTCCTCAAAGGCGCCATGTGCGGCATTAGCGATAGGTACAAACTGCCACCAGACCCTCTTCCCCTCGTTCGTCATTCTCTTTATAGACACCAGTACCACTCATCATCAACCATGTCTTGCAGAAGCAAAAATGTCCTCCTAAACCCTTACTCTCACACCACAACCCCCATCTCCACCCACAAGCCACAATGCCCCCAAACCCTCGATCCAATTCAATGGTCAGACCCAAAGACACCTACTACTCGTCTTAACGTCAACAACCGTTGTCACGGTGATGGAGAGACCGACGACGATGGAGGACATCGGTTTGTTTGGGCTGTGGAAAAAGCTGAAGAAGGCGGAGGAGGAGGCGAAGATGATTGTCAAGGAGAGGTTGAATCGGTTGAGAAGGGGATTGAAGCGACTGAGAAGTAGATCGATGCGACAGAGAAGGGGATTGTGAAGGCGAAGAAGGAGATTGCAACGGAGGTCAATTTTGGGTTCGGTGGTCTTTGACGCAGGCGGAGGCGGTTGTAGGGGCGGAGGCGGTGGGGGTTTTGGTTGCGACATAAGTTAGTTAAAAGGGATAAATGAAATGAACAAAATGCCTTTAAACTTACATGTAAAAACCTATATAATAAAACAACAAAAAATATATATAATATAGATTTTTCTTAAACAGTAAACATTTTTTAAACAAAATATTTTAACTCGATTTGTTTTAAACAATTATAAAATGGTAACTAAAAAACAGTCTTATTAAAACAACTCAAATAATTACAAACTAGAGTTTAAAAAAACTGATTTTATATAAAGAAATTAATTATTTTATAAAAAAAATTATAACGAATGTTTAAAAATAAACTATTTAGATAAAAGGGCTTAAAATAGTATAATTGTTTAATTTCTTTAACTATTACGTATACATAACTGTAATTATATTTTATATTAAATATTATACTGTAACTATTCGTGTTTATTACTAACTAAATCCGTTTAATGAATGGTTTTTAGCCTATCGATCTATCTATCTATCTATCTAAAAAATATAATAAAATGGCATGATTGTAAAACTTATCATACTAATTTTCTCATTTCTCTATATTATTAATCAGACTTAATGGATTTAAATACTCCTAACTATTAGAAATTGGCCGCTGCCACCCCCAAGTATCATTTTGACGAATATAACTCCCAAGTAAACACTTTGGTGTCTGTATAACTCGTCGTTTATTAGAACCCGTATTATTCTGAAGTTTTAACTAACCACGTCAGCTGCCACACAAAGACACGTACACGTATGCATGCCACATCATCAAATAGTTAATGTCGTTAGGGTCTAACAAACGACGGGTGATACAGACACCGAAGTATTTACTTGGTAGTTATATTCGCCAAAATGATACTTGGGGAGGCAACGGGCAATTCCCAATAGTTATGAGTATTTAAATCCATTAAGCCTATTAATAATAATATTGAACACTAATAATATTACTCATATCATTTTCAAATTAAAAAATATATAACTTAATAAATTAAAAATCTATATATTTATTAAAAAAACTTTTTAAAAATAATAGTTTTATAAAATACAGAATACAATAAACTTTTTTTAAATTCATTTTTCT
>BJCM01073032.1:0-11797 GCA_018326385.1 Flaveria bidentis | reverse complement strand
TAAATAATATATTTAAAAATCAATATTATTTTATAAAATAAAAATTTAAGAAAAATGCATCATTGTTTGTTCTCTGAAAGTAGCTATTAAATATTTTATTTATTCAATTCTACGAGTATTAACCTAGTAATTCTATAGATTAAAATCAGAATCATAACTGATCTACAACCATTATGTCACGTACCCCTAACAATATGCTTGATTTATTACTAATACTAGGTTAGAGCCCGTATATTACATGGGTGAATTAAATAAAACATATTTAAATTATTAGTTTTATCAATATTTTATTTTTTAAATGTTATTATCCATTGATAAAATAAAAATATAATGAATATTTAAAAGTTATAACACATAATGAATTATAAAGTTATTACTCTATATTTAATATGTATTAATAAATTATTAAAATAATTACACTTATATTTTATTGTTTAGTAGTTTAGTTTACTTATAATTATCATTTAATATGAGAGAGAAAAAGAATACAAATATAAATATATTTTTAAACATATTTTAGTTAAAAAGAAAATTCAAATTAATTATTTTTATAATTTTTGTATTTATTATGTGAGAGAGGCGAGAAAATGATTTTTTGAGATGCTAGTTGGATGACACGTGTCATATGATATACTAGAATGATGACACGTGTCTTAAAAAAAGCTTCTTTTATTATAGGTTATAGATATAGATTATATGTATTGAGAAGTAAATGCTTTATGATTTTCTTGAAAAAGTCAAAGGATCATTCTCTTCGTCTCCCTTTGAGATATTGGAGTTGTGAATTTGGTTTATGATTCGGTTACTAACTGTATTTGAATTATAAATTTAGTTTTTATGTCTAGCTAAGAGTTTTAGAATACCAATGATTCTTAGCCCAACTAGTTAAGATAAAGTACTCATGACATGTAAATGAAATGATGATCATGGGTTCAAGTCTTAATCTGAGCAAAATGCTCAGAGTTGAACCAGGGGGTTTTCTCAGCAATGAGTTTCCTCCGAGGGGGTTGGGGGTGAGGTCCCGGCCGAGAAAATTAGCTATTTAAATATACCGAAAAAATTAAATTTAATCTAATAAAGCAAAATCTTTATATGCCACATGGCTATTTTCTAGCATGCTCATGTTATCGTCACATTGTATTGTTTATATAATATGTTAGAGCCCATTAATTACATGGGTGGATAAATAAAACATATTGAAATAATTAGTTTTATAAATATTTTATTTTTCATATGTTATTATCCATTGGTGAAACAAAAATATAATAAATATTTAAAATTTATAATACATAATGAATTAGAAATTATTACTCTATATTTAATATGTATTAATAAATTATTAAAATAACTATATTTATATTTTAGATGTTTAATAGTTAAGTTTACTTATTTGCAATAATTATCATTTAATATGAGAGAGACAAGAAATATAAATATAAATATATTTGTTTTAGCATATTCTAGTTAAAAAGTAATGTCAAATTTAGTTGTTTTTAAAACTTTTGTATTTATTATGAGAGAGATGCGGGAAAATAATTTTTTTATATGCTAAAACGATGACACGTGTCATTTGATATGTTAGAATGATGACATGTGTCTTAAAAAAAACTTTCTTTTATTATATGTTATAGATATAGATTATAGACATAGATGTCACCACAACAATAAATTATAATTTTGGTAAAAATCTTGACTTTAAATTTTTTTTCAATAACTCTCACTTAATACCATATTAATCAAGATAATTTCTTTGTAAAAATAAACAATATTTTATTAAATATACCTTAATGAGATTTAATTTTATTAAAATATAGTTTAATTTGTAACTAATTATTGTTAAAATTAAAATACTTCAAAAAGGTATTAAAATGTTTATATTTATTTAAGAATAATAAAGTTTATTTTCTTTTTATACTATTATTTATAACTTAAATATATTTATTATATATAACAATTTCATTGATACGTTATCTATAACATATATTAGACTAGATTAGTTACTCGTGTGTTACACATGTTAAAAAAACTGGCATTTGTGAACTTAAATTATAGGATAATATGAGATGTGGAACAAATAAATTAAAACGTTAAAGTTATCTCAATAGTTTGGATATATAAAAAATGAAATGTAAACAATTTTGAAAGAAAGAAAAAGCTCATATTGCATTAACAAATAAATTTAATAAAAATATTAAATTTGAAAGAAAGATAAAATATTAAAACAAAGACTAGTTAAAATTAAAACAAATGTTTATAAAGATCTAAATACTTTTGTGTAAACAATACTATAAATTTTATTTTTTGCTTGTATGTTTTTATCTAAAATTAGTAAAATCAATTAAAACATTTCATATATATGTCTGAGGTTATCATTGAAAAAAATATGTAGGTCATAATTAAAAAATTAAAATTTTGAAAAGTTATGAAATATATGAAAACTAGGTTAGTATCCCGTGTATTACACATGTTGAATAAATAAAATAATAAATAATTAGTAATAAAAATTTATGAATTATAAAACCATGTTTGAAGATAAAATATGATTATAATTGCATATGAATAGATATTTCAAGTAAATAAACAATATATAGGTTATAGATAGATAGATATATAGATAATAGATAGTCTAGAAACTCATCTATTAAACGGGTTATTGTTAGTAATAAACACGAAAAGTTATAGTACGATATTTTAATATATGATATATATAAAATTATATATACGCACTTGTTCAAAAGATAAAACAATTATACTATTTTTAACTCTCTTAAAATAGTTTTATTTTTAAATATTTGTTTTATGATTTTTCTTATAAAAGTTTATTGTTTATAAAAATCTTGTTTATTAAAAACTCAAGTTTTTAATTATTCTGGTTGTTTTAATAAAACTACATTTAGAAAATCCATATTTTTATAATTATTTTAAAAAATGACTGATTTAAAATATTTTGTTTCAAAAGGTTCAATGTTTTAGAAAATATATGAATTTTAATTTTCTTAATAAAATTTATTTTTAAAAATATAGTTTGATTTAAAAAAATGTAGATGAGAGAGAAAAATAGATCAATTGATCAAATTAATTTTTATGAAGAGAGAGAAATTATTTGAGTGTTTAAATTACTTTAATACATTTTTTGAAGGAAAATAAAGTGAGTATATTTAAAAAAATGACAAGTGTAAAAAAATGGTTTAAAAAGATAAAACGTGACAAAAGAAACCTTGTTTTATTAGTATCTATAGATAATTTAAGGTTAAAAATCAAGATTTTTAAAATGAATATAAGGATGACATGTGGCAAAGTTTACGTGGCACCTAGGTGTACAACCTAGTTAGACGCCACGTGGATAATAGTTAGTCTTTTATTATATGTTATAGATTATAAATTATACATATATAATATTTATTATATATATTTTTTTATTTCAATATGTATAATATACGTGTGTCTAACCTACTATCAAATAAAATCTAACCTGGTACAAATAAACTGATATCCAAAGAATAAACACGTTAACATCATGCTTCCATCCCCAACAGTTTGTTTCATTGTCGAGTGGCGCATAACTTTCGGGGTACACCGATCCAGAAAAGCAGTCATTCCAAAGACGCTTATCCCACTCTTCATGATCTCTTTGTATAGTTATTCGTTTTCTTATTGTGCATCGAGAACTTTCAGCAGCATGAGCTTTCATCACTTCTGCATACACTTTGTCAACATCATCATTTATCAACTCTTTTAACGCCGCATGTATAAAATCTATAAAATGTAAATCAGGAGTTGAAATAGGTGAACTTTCATCACTATTTGAACTCATTTTTTTATGTAGAGTTTAGAAATAATGAGAAATTTGAAAGATGAAAAATAGACTAAATTGAATTCATTTTATGTTGAAAAAACAGAAGATGAATGTTTGTGTTTATAGTAAAAAAGTATAGCTGTTACAAGAAAGTTTAAATTTAAAATTTAAAAACATAGTCGTTTGGGGGAAATTTAAATTTTAAAAATTTTAAATTTAAAAAATTTAAATTTAAAAACTTGACATTAAATATATCCGTTATGTTTATGTTATAGTAATATTGAAAAACTAAATATTTTATTAATATAAATATATTATTAATTTTTTTAATAATAAAACACAACTCTGACCTACATTCTTTGAAAAAACGTTCTTTGAAAATGCCTTTTGCTTTTGATGTTCATCCACTTGAACATCCACACAGACTGACGTGTGTGCTCCAAAAACACTCCAAAATAACCCATTGAAGATGCCGAATAAGTTATAACTCTAGACTTGAATCTAGTTCTATGTACATATTTTAAATGGTATTTAAAGTAGTTAAATTAATAGTCACCTTTGAAATGATAAAATCATCAGCTTTGGTTCCGCTCAAAAGAATAACAGTGGAAGTGCAATGGAGGCATTGTTGATTCATTGCTGCAATAGTTCCTTTCGTGCACGAGGAGTCCAATTGAAACAACAGAGGCATCGGTAAGAATGCTTCACTCTTCAATCCATCGTCAACTATGATTATGATTCAATTATACGTTTAGATTATGCACTTTCACTCTTTCGAATAACAATTTGTGTTTCGATTGTTATCAACGTATCGGACCGTAGAATGTTCAGATTGTCACCGTTGTTCACGAGCATCGGCGAATCAATTCCGAGGTTGTTGCTATAGACATCGGTATAAGACATCACCAGGAGATGCCGTTGCTTCATTGAATCGGAGCTACAGCCGACAGGTATATTATTACCGTTTACTTTGTATTTCATCATCTATGAATCTCTCTATCTGTTTTATGTCCGTAAATTCACTGTTTGCAAGGCTTCGAGTTGCCGATTCGGCATTAAAACGTTTCGATTCTGTTTTATAGTATTGGAATCACAGAACAGTTGAACATAAACTCGATAACAAATGAAAATTATGTGCTGATGTGGTTAGGGAGGAACTTCAGGGTTAGGTTGGGTAGGAAACAAATTGTAGTTATTAAACTATGGTCATCGCATCAGATTACTTATTTTTGTACAAGATATTAGGGATCCAGACATTAACAGGTCTCAGTGTTATGGAATTGATGCAGATGTTAGTCAAATTGGCTAATTGGTAGTCTGATTGTGTTTGTGAAAGTCTTCTTTTTTGCCTGTTATACACGATATTCATAAAAAAAATTCTCCAATAATAACTGGAGATAAAACTTATTAAGCTAGTTCGCTACCAGGCTTCGTGAGAGTTAGGTAGGTTGATACACTCTCACCGCTTAAACTTTGTGTTGACGAGAGGGTAGTGTCTTGGAAAGGCCTTGCGGGAGATGAGTCAAAGCGTCTAGGTGGAACTTGCAATGAATCAAAGCTTCCTTCTAACATCTCCACAACTTTACTTATGGCCGGTCGGTCTGATGGATTAGACGGAATGCACCAAAGGCTTACCATCATCATCTTCCTAGCTAATTCTTATTCCTCTTCTGTTGTCACCCCATAATCCCCTAAATTTCCTCCGGCTTCTACTTGCGTGTATATCCAATCTGGAAAGTATGTTTCACTTGTGCTTGTCCTTTCAGTGTTATTGTGATTGCGTGCACCTGTCATTTCAAGAACCATCATCCCGTAGCTATACACATCTGATTTATGAGATGGGCCTCCAAGACTCCTGAAATATACTTCAGGGGCCATGTATCCCACAGTACCTCTTGCGCCCATTACAGACACAATACTTTCTTTTTTCTTGCACAACTTAGCTAGCCCAAAATCAGATACTTTTGGGACAAATTCTTCATCAAATAGAATGTTATGAGGCTTTATGTCAAAGTGCACAATTCTTGTGTTACAACCTCTGTGCAGGTACTCTAGACCTCTTGCAATCCCTTTTGCTATTTGGAACAATGTGTTCCAGTCCAAATGAAAGCCACCACCACGTAGAAACCTATCCAAGGATCCATTTGGCATGAACTCATACAAAAGGGCTCTTTTCTTTCCCTCGAAGCAGAAACCTGAAAGAGTGACTATGTTCACATGTGAAGTTCTACTGATGCTAGCAACTTCGTTGATGAAATCTTCTCCATTTCCAGTCGCTTCGCTCAAGAGCTTCACTGCAACTAGATGTCCATCAGGCAATTGTCCTTTGTAGACACTCCCATACCCTCCTTGTCCCAGTTTCTCTCGGAATGAGTTTGTCATTTTCTTGATTTCTGAATACTTATATCTTTTTGGTGCCAAACTTCGAAAGTTCATTATGAATACTTCTACTTGATCAATTGTAGCTTTGGGTCCTTTTGGAGTTACGCATAACCTCTTTTTTCGACAGAGAATTACAAACAACAGGACTATAATTCCTGTGATGCTGCATGAAATGCCTGCATAATGTTTAATGGTTGGTTAGATTCATTTTCACTAATTTGTGCCTGATTAAACAATATCCTCAGATAGATAAAAGTTGTCCAGTTTACCTATTATTAGCTTCCTCACAATTCCGTTCAATTCTGTTTAAAAAAGAAGGTAAAGAGTAAAGACATAGGTGAGTTTGTTATCATATCAGACCATGAACCTTATAGAAATTTTTGTTATGAGTCTGATCAACCAACAATGATTAGAAACTAAACTATTCAGCTTCTGGCAAAATGGCAAATCTTTCTCTGAGTCCACATCATTAATTTGTTTTTTTCAATTATATCTGTGGACGTGATTATTTGACAGTATAAAGAAATTGTTGAGGAAGACCTTTAGGGGCCATTTGGTTCGCAGAAGTTTTGCAAAGGAATTGGAATTGGAAATGCAATTAGAATTGGAATTGAAATCTTGTTAAAATTGATAACTTGTTCGGTTGGTCAAATTTTGAGTGGAATTCAAATATTAATTTTAAACATTCCATTGGAATGTTAAACATTCCATGGAGAAGTGGAAGGAATGTGAATTCCAATGAATGTAGGAAAAAAATTTCAGTTTTAATTTCATCCGTTAACCAACCAAACAGTATTTTGGATGGAAAATTTTCCAATTCCAATTCCTTAGAATTCTGTAAACTTTTTGTTTTCTTTACCTTAGGATTTCATCGGCTTGTGTTTCTTTGTTTTCTCTAAGAACTTTTTGTGTACTTGGTTTAAAAAGGCACACATGAAAACTCATCAAGGGTAAAAGACATGTTTCATGATCTTTTAGGTCAAATTTAGTAACAAATTTAGGTTTGTAAGAGGTCAAATGAAAAAGATATAAAAGGTTTACTTAATAAATAGGTTCATATGTAAAGCAAATGAGAGAGACACAACTCTAGTAGTAAGTAAAGCTTATTTGGTTTTACACAAATGCACGTCTCACATAGTGATGTGCAAGCGTTGCACTTCGGCTTTTGGGAATTTGGAGGGTGATGACTTTGATAATTTGGCCAAACAATAAAGTTCTTTTCATAGAAGCTTTTTATGTAAAATTTTAAAGCTGGCAGGCTGCTGCATATGCTGCTTATTAGAGGTACTTTGTGAATATCAAAACGAACTTGATTGCAATAGGTTGCTGGAAAACAGCAGAAATGGGCAGCTGATGATACGAGCGAACTCAGTTTAACTGGGCTAGATACATCTCATATCCAAAATCATTGTCGTTGAAAAGTGTCGAGTCATAAGACATAAGTGGTATAAGGAGATAGTGCGGGCAGAAGGGTGATCCGAAGATAATTTCTAGTATTAGTGATCGTGTGTGTACTCTTATCAGTATTTAGGGCTCGATAGTTTATTGATTTTAAATGAGCACAGGAACATTAGATTGACAGGTTAGCTAAAAACCCATGTGGCCACAATTCCACAATCATCTGGCCCTCCTAACTACAAAAGGAATACTGGAATACAAAGCTACACAGTGGACCGACTAGCGACATCATATGGTCCGTGGCACCGATAAGAGAAACGAATGACGTTCTAGGAACCAAGGTTATGGCACATAGTGAGGTACTCGGGAAAAATAGGGATGACTATAAATGAACTGGATATTTGGTGACTGATAGGAAAAATAAAACAAGAACAAGTCTTGATTTTTTAGTATTACATTTCGGAGTCTCAAAATATAACTCAAGTGGTTAACAAATGAACCGGGTCTAGTGGTACCGGAGTCTAGTCAAATATAATCAACTAGCAAGCCGTAAACGAACCGAACGAACACGAATATGAACAACACGTGTTCGTTCATTAAAGAAATGAGTTTGTTCGTGAATTGTTCACGAACACGAGATTTTTTTACTTGTTTGTATTCGTTCATTAATTAAGAAAATGAAAAATTCATAAACAAATTTACCAAACATCAATGAACACAAATAAAAATAAGTGAAAACAAAAAATTGTTCATGAAACTAAATGAACAAAAATAAAAATTAGTCAAACTTTAATGTAAACTTAAAATAATTATTCTAACATACTTGACATAATTATTCAAAATATAATTAACGTAAAAATTAAGAAGTGTTTGTCAAACTTTTATTCAAACTAAAGTTAAATATAGTCAAATAAGAAATGTTTGCATAGACTATAACTAGGGTTTCATATATTTTTTAAAACTTAAAACTAGTTAAATAAAAATTTAAATATAAATCTTTGAATGAACAAACACCTTGTCGAACGTTCACGAACATAAATGAACGAATACGACATCTGTTCATATTCATTCGTTTAGCTTAACTAATGAATTTTTTTTCATGTTCATTCATTTATCAAACAAACAAACCTAAGCAAACTTCCACCGAACAGTTTGTGAATTGTTCGCTAAACGATTGGTTTGTTAATTACGAGCCAACCAAGCAGTCTTCCAAACATTGATGCATTAGAAGTATATGCCGGTGAAGTTGCGTTAGACCCACATCGACCACCGGACCGAACGCAGCGATCACACTCATCGTTTTTCACCCTCCACTCTAGCCTGAACCCACTCTGCAAAGCCGATCCCAAATCATTCACCGAAGCACCAGCAGCCGCTAATCGATCAGCCGAATATCGATTCACTGGTACAGTGATAGAACTGCTGCATGGCACCAAGAAAGCGGCAACATTGCCGACTATCATACTAGTTCTATAGAAATAACCATCGATCTGAGTCGAATTCACCTCGCAACTGAATCGATAATTAGCACCCAACGGTGTCCCACCCGGTATATCATCTTGGCATCAGTAGAACAAAGATACATCCTCCTGACCCATATTATTATCATTGAGAATCGCGGTGTCGTAAGTGGTGTTGTGAAGAGTTCGAGGGCAAATGTTGGTCCACAGATCATTTCTAGCAATAGTGATCGTGTGTGTACTGCTGTCGATAACTAGAACTCGATATTCTACTGATTGTAAAGTGAGCACAGAGACATTAGATGCACAGTTTATCCGAAAACTCGGGTGGCCACAGTATTCTGGCCGCTCCCCCAAAAGGGGTACTTGAGCTCAATGGTTCCACACTGGACCAACTGGCCACATATGTATATCGTATGGGCTAGTTTCCTGGCCCCGGAGGGCCGGGAAATGGATAAGGGTGGCTAGAGCCACCGTTATCGCAATTAATGTGGGACTCGGGTCTAGACACGCAGTTTGGGAGGAAACCATGAATGATGATGATCAATGAATGAACTTGAAAAGAAGCCAGGAAGGTGGTTGATGGAAAAATGAAAGTGGAACAAGTGTATTGATTGACCTTGATCGTCAATCTTCAAAACCAACGAATATATATGAGTTTTTACAAGTTGTCCTAGTGTTACTAAAAATATAATAGTACATAAGTTTCAATATGAAAAGGTCTAATTTCTGATCGAATCAGGGAAATATGCCTATTATCTTTTATTTATTTTATAAATATTTTTAAAAATATAATAGTACATAAATATAATTAATTATGTTCATCTTCATTTTTAGTTTGTCTAGCTTATTTAACTAGTTTTTCTGAATATTTATATAAAGTTATTTGAAATCTTTTTGTAGCTTAATTTAGGTGACACATACATCTATTTAAGATAAAGAATACAGTGATTAATAAGTTGAATAATTCAAAAGCCTACGCGTAACGAATTATGAATTACTTTGAACATTAAAGAAGACTATTGGGTTTAGTCTATTTGTACTAGTTTAGATTAAAAATGAGTGGGTTTTATTATAATATATAATTTAATTTAATTATCATCGGTGGTTTGTCATCGTACGGCAGTTCTGTAGTCTCATCCACATGTTTGAACATTTTCTTTTGATTAGGAGTAATGAATATATGGAAACTGCTCTTATATGTCTATGCAAATTAAAATGCTCTAACAAGCAACATCATGATTTGAACAATTTCAGTTCATGTTCTTAAATTTTGTTTGTAGTCAGCAGCTTAAAAGATGTTCCATTAACTTGTTATGCATGTCAGTAATGTTCTATGATGTATATTAAAAGAGATTCAGTACTAAGATGTTAGTAAAATTGCGTTTTCCTAATACTATTACAACTATATGTTATCACTAGCTTTAGTAAACTCGTGTAATACACGGGTTGTATAAATAAAATAATTAAATATAATAAAAACTTACTATTTATAAAATGATAATTCTAAAATTATAATTGATTGAACACTCCTAATTATAAACAGGATGACATTTATATTTCAAACAAATGTTTTTAAAAAAATGTTATTTTAAAAAAATTCTAACTATAATTTCTAATTATAATTATTTTTTGTTTATAAAAGTTTTATCTACAAAAATCCTAATTTTAATTTATTTTATATTTTCAATAAAGTTTGATGTTTTAGAAAAAAATCTTATTTTATAAAATTTTGCATATTTAGAAATACCATTAGTAATATTATTTCTTTCGTAGTTTATTAAAAATATATTTAATTTAAAAATAAATTAAATAATATTATTAGTAATTAATGTGAGTATTAAATAAGATAAAGAAGCGGGAAAATTTTGATAAAAAAGAATGTGGTGTTGACAAGTGTCAATTTTAATTACCTTTTTATTAAAGTAGTAAGATAAAATTTTCAACCATATAGTTACAAAACAAGAAAGTGATTACAATGCAACAAAAAGATACTTCTCCCATTTTATCATTGTTTACCGAGTAAAATTTCATGTTCATCCCTTACGTTTTATTGAATTTGTCATTTCAATCCAATTTTTTTTTGTCATTTCAGTCACTATGATTTACCAAATATTGTCATTTTCATCCACTACACTAACTTAGTTAAGTTTTCCGTTAAATATGAGTGTATTTTAGTCTTTTAACACCCTAATTGTGCAACTAAACCAAAGTCAATCAATAAAATATTCAAATTAAACTAAAAAGAAAAATATGAAGCAACTAGTGAGACCAGACGTTTTAATTTAAAAGTTTTAATTAACGCTAACTAATTTAGAAACCCGTTTACTACACATGTTGTATGAAAAAATTAAATAATAATTACTTAGTAATATTAAAATTAAAAAATATTTATTTGAGATAAAATATGCTTCAAGTTACATATAATTAATTATTAAGTAATTAAACAATAACACTAATTTTTCAAAACTTCGTCTTTAAAGAAGTTTTGCTTTTAAATAGTATTGATTTTTTAAATATTCAAAAAATTATTAAAATGTTTGTATTAAAATTTTTTTATATTTCATATAATTTGGTTTTTAAAATGTTTTGTTGATTAATTTTTATTAGGTTTGTGTCGTATCATAAAAAACTAAATTATATGAAATATAAAGTTTTTTAATACAAATATTTTAATACTTTTTTGGAGAGTTAAAAAATCAATATTTTTTAAAAGCAAAACTTTTTTAAAGACGAAAGTTTGAAAAATTATTGTTATTTT
>BJCM01073031.1:0-14422 GCA_018326385.1 Flaveria bidentis | reverse complement strand
AAGATAAAGATTGAAGATTGGAGTCAAAGATTGAAGATAGAGATTGATGCTGAGAAGACAAAGATTGAAGACTGAAGACAATGTCAATCTTAGGGGGAGTATTGTTAGAACCCTTGAAAGATTAAAATTTAGTCTTTTATTGTATATTTTATATTTTGTACTAGTATAGGGACTAGTTTTGTAAATTGTTAGTTCCTTAGTTTCTAGTATAAATAGCTTAGACTAGAGTAGAGAAAGTAGTTGTTGTTGAGAGGTTGTTGAGTTGTTGTTTTGAATTGTTAACTGCTTTCTTACTCTTGTAATTGTCTTAGCTATATCAATGAATTATGAATTTGTTGATATTGCTTGAATTGATTACAATTTTTTGTGTTTCTCTTGAATTGTTTACATAAATCATTACAGATTGACTCAATTGATCCTATCAGTAGGATTGTCTTGGGGAACTGATGAAGAAGTCTCAACAACCTCAGCAGCCCAAGCAGCCCCATGAAACACCAAAGGGTTGCTTTGAGTGTGGAAAAATGGCATTTCAAGAAAAACTATCCTCAACTGAGAAGAAATAACGGTAATGGTGGCAATAACAACAACAGTGGTAATGGTGACCACAATGGAGGCAATAATTGTGGAGCCAAAGGGAGAGCCTTTGTCATGGGTTCAGGTGAGGCTCTAAACGATCCTACTATTGTTACTTGTAAATCTCCTATTAATTGTCGTTTTGCCTCTATACTGTTTGACATTAGAGCCGATAGGAGTTTTATCTATACTAAGTTTTGTTACCACTTAAGGGATATGCCTTCTGTATTAGAGTCTAAGTATGTTGTAAAATTGGCTAATGGTAAAAAAATCTCTATTACACACATCCTTAAGAATTGCAAAATAGAACTCGCTGGTCATACCTTTGACATTGACCTTATGCCCGTTACTCTTGGAAGCTTTGATGTGGTTGTAGGCATGGCTTGGCTATCAAAGAAGCAGGCCAAGGTGATTGTCATGAGAAGGGCACCCGTATTCCTATGGTAGACGCAGAAACTCTTTTAGTTAAAGGCGAGAAGAGTGTTGCTGTCATAGGCATCATATCATTCATGAAGTCTCAGAAGTGGCTACGCAAGGGCCAGTTAGCCATATTAGCCCTTCTCTTTGACAAGGAAGAAGAGGAAAAAAAAGTAGAGGATATTCTTGTTGTTCGTCACTTTCTAGAGGTGTTTCCAGAGGATCTTCCTGGACTACCTCCTCATTTCCAAGTCGAGTTTTAGATCGATTTTACTCCCAGAGCTGCTCCGATTGCACCAGCGCCTTACCGGTTAGCACCGAACGAACTGCAAGAACTATCTACACAACTTCAAGAGCTGTTCGATAAAGGGTTTATTTGACCAAGCTCATCTCTATGGGGAGCACATGTTCTCTTTATTAAGTATAAAGATGGTACATTCCAGATGTGCATCGACTACAGAGAGTTGAACAAGGTCACAGTCAAGAACCGATACCTGTTACCTCATATCGACGATATATTTGATCAGATTCAGGGATCAAGTTATAATTCGAAGATTGATTTGAGATTTGGTTATCATCAAATGAGAGTTCGTGAAGAAGACATCTCTAAAACAGCATTCCGTACTCGTTATGGTCACTATGACTTCTTGGTCATGCCTTTTGGGTTTACAAATGCACTAGCAGTGTTCATGGATCTCATGAACTGTGTGTGCAAACCCTAACTAGATCAATTTGTTATCATGTTTATTGATGACATATTGATTTATTCTAGGACCAAGGAGGAACATGAGGAACACCTATGTTTAATCCTGGAATTACTTAGAAAGGAACAGTTGTACGCCAAGTTTTCTAAGTGTGATTTCTACATTCGTGAGATGCAATTATTGGGTCACATTGTTAACGAGAAGGGAATACATGTGGATCCTGCAAAGATTGAGGCTATAAAGAACTAGTCAGTACCCAAGATGCCTAGTGAGATAAGGAAATTTCTTGGTCTAGCAGGATACTATTGGCATTTCATTAAGGGATTCTCATAGATTGCTCAACCTCTCACAACTTTGACCCGTAAAGGAACAACCTACAAATAGGATGAGAGTCAAGAAGTTGTTTTTCAATTGTTGAAGCAGAAACTTTGTAGTGCACTGATATTAGCTTTACCTGAAGAAAATGATGATTTTGTGGTTTACTATGATGCTTCTATCCAAGGACTTGATGATGCAACGTGACAAAGTAGTAGCTTATGCCTCGAGACAACTTAAGGTGCATGAAAAGAACTACACTACTCATGACTTGGAGTTAGGAGCAGTGGTCTTTTCCTTAAAGATTTGGAGACATTACTTGTATGGTACCAAGTGCACAATTTAGATCGTTCACAAGAGTCTTTAGAATATCTTTGAGCAGAAAAAGCTTAACATGTGGCAATGATGTTGAGTGGAATTATTAAACGATTATGATTGTGCTGTTAAATACCACCTGGGAAAGACGAATGTAGTTGCATATGCCTTACGTAGAAAGGAAACCGTTAAACCCCGATGATTGTGTGCCCTATAATTGATGATTGGCACTCACTTGCCCGAACAAATTAAGGAAGCCCAGACGGAAGCCTTGAAAGGTGAGATCATTAGATCTGAATCCTTATGTGGAATGGATAAACAGTTAGAAGTCAAATCCGATGGAATACGATATTTCATGGATAGACTTTGGGTAACATTGCATGGGAATCTAATAGACCTGGTTATGAGTGAGGTGCATAAGTCTAGGTATTCCATACACCCTGGCACAAACAAAATGTATCATGACCTGAAGGCGCACTACTGGCTGCCTAACATGAAGGAAGATGTAGCTACATACGTGAGTAAATGCCTAACCTATTCAAAGGTTAAAGTGGAATATTAGAAACCATCTGGGTTACTGCCACAACCTGAAATCCCCTTGTGGAAGTTGGAATAAATCTCTATGTACTTCATTACTAATTTGCCCGTAACTCCTAGTGGTTGTGACACGATATGTGTGATCGTGGATCGACTCACTAAGTCAGCTCACTTCTTGGCAATCAAGGAGACTGAAAAACTGGACAAGTTAACTTGAATTTACCTGAAGGAAGTAGTGTTGAGGCATGGTGTGCTGATCTTGATTATTTTTTATCGTGATGCTCATTTTACGTCCCATTTCTAGCAATCGTTACAGAAATCTTTGGGTACGCGTCTGGACATGCGTACTGCCTATCATCTGCAGATCGATGGTCAGAGTGAACGTACTATTCAAACTTTGGAAGACATGTTGCGTGCTTTTGTGATCGATTTTAGGAATAATTGGGAAGCTCATTTACCATTGGTCGAGTTTTCTTACAACAATAGTTATCATACTAGCATCAAAGCAACACCATTCGAGGCATTATATGGGCGAAAGTATAGATCACCAATTTTTTGGGTGAAAGTTGGTGATAGTCAATTGACTGATCCTGAATTTGTACATGAGACCACAAAGAAGATAATGCAGATACGAAACCACATGGCTACGGCGCGAGACAGACAGAAGAGTTACACAGACAAACAACGGAAACCTTTGGATTTTCAAATTGGTGACAAAGTCTTACTAAAACTTTCGCCATGGAAGGGTGTAATTCGGTTTGGCAAGAGAGGCAAGCTTAATCTAAGATATGTTGGACCATTTGAGATTCTGGAAAGAATAGGTCCGGTGGCGTATCGATTGGACTTGCCTGATTCATTGAGTGGCGTTCAGAATGTATTTCACGTCTCAAATCTAAAGAAGTGCCTATTTGACGAGACACTAATTGACGATCAGATGAAGCTCAAGTACCCTCATCTATTCGAAACGACGACTATAGTCGGGGAAGGTACTGAGTAAACTTCGGGACGAATTTGTTTCAACATGGGGATGATGTGACAACTCACTTGATTTCGTTATGCCAATGCAGTAAACCAGGGATGTAGTACAACCATGTAACATAATTTTCGGGACAAAATTTCTTTCAACATGGGGATAATGTGACATCCGGTAATTTTTTGTTACGAAACTCCATTAGTTCCGTTAAGTCTTGCATACACACGTGTCGTGCGCACACAATAGTTGTCGTTGAACGTTGGGGACTTAATAATAGTAATCTAATTAATAATATTGATTATTAGTTGTGATATGTGATGCATGAATAGAAGTTTAAATGTTTGTTTTATAAATTTTACGCGATAACATGACAACGTGTAATATATATTTCGTGTGTTGTGTGACTTATTGTAAATGCTTAGGATTATTATTGTTCGTTAGTAATACTTAAAAGTTGTAGTTGAAATTACTTATAAAGTGTTAGAAAGATTGGTTTTTATAAAATAAAAATGAAGGGGTTTAATTTGTAATTACCTTTTAACTAAAAGTTACCATAATTAATCTAAAATCAAACCCTAATCCCCACCCCAAACCCCATTGTGGCTGAAACCATCCCAAAGCCTATCCCATGATAATATGAAATTGATGATTGTTAGATGATTATATGATGTTTGTTAGATTGTATAAATGCTAGATTATGTTGATTGTGCAAGAAATCTATGGTTTTATCATCTAGTTCATACATTGCCATAAGAGGAAACTTTTTGTTTTTGGAATTCATGATTTGATGATGTTATGATTCCAGTTACAATGCTTGGATGTTAGTTTAATGAAGTTCTACAAGAAAATCCATGAATTATTGGTGTTGATCATAACTTACTAAAAGTAGAAACTTTTATGTATGATGAATTGGAATTTTTGATGTTTTGGTGGTGATTAACATGTTAGAATAAATGTTATGAATTAAATATAATATTGATGGAATTATGATTAAACTGGATACTAGATCACTTTTGGGTGTTATTTTCCCGAAAGGGAAACTTTATTCATGTGGAACATTGGATATGATGAATTAGGCATGCTTATGATGTTAGGATCATGTTAGAATGATTGTTGATGATGTTTAATGTCATGGATTGTTAATATTGAGTTATATGGATACTTGGTTGATGATGTAAGGAATTTAGGTTTGATGATCATACATGGTAATGAATAGTAGTTAGTGGTTAGAGGATCATGATTGGGATTGGAATTGGTTGTCACTATGTATGATAGTAATGTAATTATGATTGTCATACACGCATGCGAATCTGAGGCCCCCACTTAGTAGGATTGGCAGAGTTTAGGATGTGAGGTCATGGGTGGCTTCACATGGCATGTAGCGCATGATTAGACTTTAGGTATAAACTGTTTGATGTTATGTATTTATATTGGTTGAGCATGATGGTTGTTTGAGGTTTTCATGAGTGTATGATGATCTAATGTGGTATGATGACCTAGTTAGAACTTGGGTTGATGATGTGATGCACGTGGATAACTTACATGATATTCGTGTATGATAAGTTGATATGCATGATTAAACAATATTCCAACTAATATATCACCAACGGGTCAAACGGGTCAACTAGGTTAACCTAGGATTATTAGGTTTTCTGTGTACACGTACTTATGTACTTGTGTGCTCTAGGTAACCTTTGAAGGGTTGTCTTTGCACCTATCACCGGTCTCTTTATTCATTATCTTTGCACACCAGGTGAGTTCATGCCCCTCTATTTAATAAACTCTCTTCTCGAGGAGGTAGCATACTTGTACTCAAATCTATATTATTATTATAAGTTATGTATGTTTTAACATAGTGCTTAATACCTTGAAAAGTCCCCACACTTTTGGATCGTTAATAATGGTAACTAGCGGGAAATTTTAAGTAGTACTACTGGGTCAGACGAGCCCCACCTGTGCGACTCAAGATCCAACGGGTGGAATTTTGTCCTAAACACAAACATCGTCACGACCTGGTAACTCATAACGGGAGGCAACAAACGAAACACAGTCAGCTTCGATCGCGAAATCACTATGGTTATTAGTTGTGAATATAGACTAGCTATCTATTTCAATACACTTCTTATGTTATACAACTGTTAGTACTTAAGATAAACGCAAACTCTTGAACTCACCAACCATTGTGTTCACATTTTTAGTATGCTATTCTTAGGTCGTTAACTCAGCTTGCCATTAGGAGCACAACACGTGTCCAGAATGCATCCTAAGACTTTATTTCATAGACATATTTGTTTGTCTTTTATTTATGGTTTTAAACATTGGGATGGCGTGTGTTTTTCCATATTATGCATTTTATTACTTTGGGTTTGTCTTATTTACAAAGCGCTTCTGCATGGTCTTAAACGTTTGAACTTTGGTTGGTTTTGTTTTGAATGTGGCATATAGTGTCGTTCTGAGTAACTAGTGACTGTAATCCTGGTTTGTTCACATGCCTCGCGATAAAACTCCGCACGTAGATTTTGAGGGTGTGACACAAATAGATTCCAATTAACATGTCTATGATGAAGCTAAGGACAATGCTTAATTACATGATCATCTTTACCACATCGAAAACAGTGTGGTTTTAATCTAGGTCTATTATGCAATAAGGTAGGAACTTTATCAATGTATATTTCCTCATCCCAACTAGACAATCTAGAATCAACATCACTGTATATCTCATACATGTCTCTAGGTTTGTTTTTATTTGTAAAAGAATGAATATTTACAAAAGAAGATGAATTGTCATCTGGATTACATGTAGTACTAGACCACTTGTACTCACTTCAGATGATGATGTTACCCTCTCATTTGATAAGGACATATTCGTTGGGGTAAAAGATGGAATATGGTAAGAAAAGAATTTTTCAAAACAATTAGTTTTATTTTTCTCGTTACTCTTTACAGTCGAAACAGTCACACTATTAACACAATCAGAAAATGTAGTATCATTACAATCCACAATATTTAAAGAAGAAACATAAACATTACTAGAACATGATGAGATAGAGTCTATTACAGATTCACTAGAAACAAATACATAATGTAAACTAGATTTATGATCTAAGACAGAATGCTGATATTTAGGTGTACTAAGACTAGTGCATCCAAGCCCGCTAATCGGACCGTAATCATAATCCTCACGAACATGCATAAAGTTCACACCTTCTAAATATGCAGACATACTGTTAGTATCTATTTTGATTAAATCATTAGAAAGATGAGGAGTAGGCATAGGAGAATAGCAGTGAGTACCGGGAGGAGGATAAACCTTAGCATTTTCATATCCCCAACCTATTTTAATCCTAGCATCCCTTTGAGATTTACATAAGTCATCATGTTTCATCCATGATATAATCCATTTATCGAGCTTTGACTCAAGTTTGCTCATTTCAAATTCAGCAAATGCAACCCTTTTAGTCAAAGTGTTAATCTCAACATTTCTTTCCAAAACTATTTGTTTTAAGTGATCATTTTCTAACAAAGCCTCGTTTAATCTAACAAAATATTTAGACTCATTTATTTTAAGTTCCTCATTAATTAG
This sequence comes from Flaveria bidentis, assembly GCA_018326385.1. Lineage (NCBI taxonomy): Eukaryota > Viridiplantae > Streptophyta > Magnoliopsida > Asterales > Asteraceae > Flaveria > Flaveria bidentis. The sequence goes on along the minus strand of BJCM01073031.1, from coordinate 7,005 downwards.
TTTTAAATCTTTTTCATTATCAATTAATAAACGATTAGCTTTATAAACCCCAAATAACCTAATTTTACATGATGAATAACACATATTCTAAATTACCTTATAAGGAAGTCCCATCTACTTAATCAATATTTCACATTTATTGAGCTTGGATCTTAAGATTCATCTCATTTAGATCTAGAAATCAAAACTAAGATGGGTGGACGTGTGTGAATTAAAGAACAAATAGATGGATAATAATAATGTTATGATTTCATTGATGTTGATAAACAAATTATAATGAGAATCATAGATGGCTGGTGAAATCAAACCCACCCAAAGGAGAGGAATTATCCTTGGGTGGTGATTTACACCATGAGAAACACACACACAAAAGCCACACTTGCAAAAATGCACTAGTGAATCTATTTATACTAATATTACAACATTACCTAATTTTGAGTTTTTAATTGTCTTGTTGTAGACTTTGTCATGTTGAATTTTCTTGTATTGTTGTTTTTGTTGTGATCAACTTGGTCTCTGAACTTGTACAGTGAGATCTTCAGTCGGCTGTGATTATCATTTGGTAAGCTTTAGTTTATTACATTGTTAAACCCCAACAATACTCCCCCTAAACTAATGCTTACCAAACCTTGAACTTGAAGATCTTCTCTATCATATGTCTTCTTGATCAACTATTGTTCTAGCATAATTCATTGATATTCTCCCCCTCAGATTAAGCTCCTCCTAATATATTTCTGACAAAGGTTAGAATCTCTTGAGAATACTTCTTGGTATTGGATATGGGTTGTATCACTTTTAGATTATAGTTCATATCACAACTCAAGTATTAGAATGTATTAGGCATATGGTGAGGCTTTAAACTTCAATAAACTGCATGAGGAACATGAATCAATGTTGAACACACTTCCACTCTTTTGAAATGACTTGAAAAATGACATTCTTCAGATAATAAGTATTCCCTTGATTAATGTTTGGCTAACTGTGCGCTTAGTAGTCAGACACGGGTGCAAAACATCATCAAAAAAATGTTAGACCAAGTACTTTAAAAAGGGCATCTGATAGTAGTACAAGTCCTTGGATGAATTTGTGAAAAAGTGACAAAAGTTGATTTCTATACTCTTTTTTTGTTGCTTTCATGATCAAAATGGATGTGCTTGTTGGTTGCAATCATCCATATTTATGTTTTTTTTTCTTTTTCAAGTCTTGTTCATCAGTTATTCATAAGCATTTCTTGCAACACATCCGCATTTCTTTGCTAACTCGTCCACATTTGTTTTCAAAGCATCTGCATTTGTTTGCAAGGCATCCACATTTTATTTCAATGCATCCGCATTTGTGCTTAAAGTACCCGCATTTGTATACAAGTCAACCGCATTTAGTGACAAGGCATTCACATTTGTTGCCAAGTCATCCGCATTTGGTGACAAGTCATCCGCATTTGTGTATAACACATCTGCATTTGTAAATAACACATCCGCATTTGTGCATAACACATCTGCATTTGATCAAGCTTCATCCGCATTAGTTTTTGTTGGTCCGCATTTGTTTCAGACTTGAACAAATTTGATTGCACACTGCAGTGCAGGTCAGAAAATCAGCAGTAGCTTCCATTTCTTCATCTTTTCTTTGTTTTTAATGATTATCATGTTTAATTGCATCGAATTTTGAAGGAATAATCCAAAGAATGATTATATTTCTTTAAATCATACCATATTAGAATGGATCTAATAATTTTCTTTTTTATTTTGAGATGAACAAATGGGTTTTTTATGAATAGGGACTTTGTTCTTCATTTTTCTTCTTTTTCTTCATTATTCTTGACATCATTAAAGATGAAATTAGATCTGAAATCCAAAGAATTATTATATTTCTTTAAATTGTACCATATTAGAATGGATCTGATAATTTTATTTTTTATTTTGAGATGAACAAATGGGTTTTTGATGAATAGGTACTTTGTTCTTCATTTTTCTTCTTTTTCTTCATTATTCTTGACATCATTAAAGATGAAATCAGATCTGAAAACTAGATAAATCCAGCAACCAATAGCTCTGATACCATTTTGCTAAATCAATATTTTAGATTTATTGAGCTTGGATCTTAGGATTCATCTCGTTTAATCTAGAAATCAAAATTAAGATGGGTGGATGTGTGTGAATCAAAGAAAAAAATAGATGGATAATAATAATGTTATCATTTCATTGACATTGATAAACAAATTACAATGAGAATCATAGATGGTTGGTGAAATCAAACCCACCCAAAGGATAGGAATTCTCCTTGGGTAGTGATTTACACCATGAGAAACACACACACAAAAGCCACACTTGCAAAAATGCACTAGTGGGTCTATTTATACTAATATTACAACATGACCTAATTTTGACTTTCTAATTGTCTTGATGTTGACTTTGTCATGTTGAATTGTCTTTTATTGTTGTTTTTATCGTGATCAACTTGGTCTCTGAACTTGTATAATGAGATCTTCAGTCGGTTGTGATTATCATTTGGTAAGCTTCAGTTTATTACATTGTTAAACCCCAAAACCATCACCATTATTTTTACTACTAAGGCTTTCTCGCATTGACATACCGGAGAACTCAACAAATTTTCCTCCACAGTGGTAGCAACACCATCTTTTTCTTTTTCTTGCTCAGTGGGTTGAATTCCTTCCCTCCTCATCTCCTCAACTTTACTTTCTTTTAACCTCTCATCCTTCTTCACCTTCATAGACACTTAAGTTTCATTTCTCAGTTTGTTCACCTTTCTATTTCCTTCCACAATCTTAGCCACTAGCGCTTGATTAATCTTTTCTCTCGTCCCTTCAGTTTCAGTACTCTAATCAAAACTAAAAATCAAAGTTGTCTCTTTCTTGTGACTGATTTCCCCTTTATTCCCGTTTGAGACTAGTCGTGGAACTCATGAACTACTAGGATCTGTGACGACTGGCAATTGACCTTCATGTTTGAAGTGTCCCAACTATTTGCAATAAAAACACCTTAGCTTAGACTTATCAAATCCCAGTTTGGAGTTAGAGCTTTGATCTCCGAAATTCTTTCTTCCCGTGTGCTCAATGAATCTTGGGGCTCTAAGTGTCAACATTGCCATTTGCCATTGAATGTTAGTCTCTTCAAGATCATCAAGGTCCACCTAATACATATCTTCCATCATCATCCCTTTGCCTTTCAACTCCCCCACCACTAAAGCTTAATAACTGTGAACAAACATACTAAAAAGAGCCATTGTCTCGGATGGAACTGAAGTTTCAACATTTGCTTTCAAGTTAGCTTGATCTCTCCCAGCACTACCACAACCTCCAGAATAATCACCAGTATTCACTCCACCTTTACAAGATGCCTTCATCGAAGAGCTTGCAGCGTAAGACAATAATGAAACATTTTGAGTGAAACCGGATGTAGGCATCGTGGTTTGGTGGAATTTCCTTCTCTTCATGTCTAACACGAAGGTTTTAAGGTTATTAATGATGTTCATAAGCTTGTAGTCAGTGAAACCTCTTTCCTTCTCTAGCACTCTCATCTGTGGGCTCCACTGAGGTGGGAGAGAGTCTAGAAACCTGTTGACTTTCTCACTATTGGAAAGTTTTTTAGCGCATATCTTCAGTGTGCTTGAAACTTTCAGAAAAAGATTTATGACATCTGTGTAACTCTGATTCTTATATCCTACCAAGGAGTTGAATTCCTTTTCAGCTTGAATACTCTTTTCTTTCACTAGCTCGTCGTTACTATCATAGAACTCACACAATGCATCGAAGAGAGACTTAGCATTCTTATGTTTAGAGAATCAATTGTAGATGTTTGGTGCAAGACATAGAGTTAATGCTCCAAAAGCCTTCCGGTCTCGATCAATCAACTTTAGATCCTTCTTGTTGAATGTCGTTGTGTCCTTGTTTTGAGATAAAACAACACCAACAGTGATAGTTGGTATGTGTGGACTAGAAATGATAGATTCACATTGATTGTGCTCGGTGTAGAAGAAAAAGGCTTTGAGACATCTCTTCCAATCTTCAAAATTATCCCCATTTATGAGTCTCGAAGGTCTGTTGGGAGCTACACTCTCAAGATCAAGAAGGGTTAGGGAAGTCATCTTGGACATACTAGTTTCGTTGAAGAAGAACTAATTTCATAGAAATATGGTAGTTTCACAGAACAATTTCGCAGAAAAGACTAGTTTTGTTGAGTCATCGTAGTTTCGCTGACAATTTTGGCAGCAGTTTTGCTAGCCAAGTGCTTGAAATTGCTTAGTTTCATTGACAACTTTCGTTCAATGGTACTTTCCACAACAATTTCACTTGTAATATGCACACAAGCACTATTGAGCTTTCGTTCAATGAAACTAGTTTCGCTGGAATGCTGAAAACAACATCAAAGTGGATAACACTGGTAGTTTCACTGGAAGATCATCATAGTTTCACTGGATGAATTGACAGTTTAGCTGGATGAAGCAAAAAAAAATTTTCAACATGAAATCAATCTGAAATCACCAAAATCTCAATGGATTTGAGATCTGATGATTAACAGAGCTTTCCCAACCAATAACAAACAAACCTCTCAAATTCCAAATCAATAACACTCAAATTTGATCTGGAATTGATGAAATATTGATATTGAAAAGAAACAACCAAAAACCTCAACAAATCATGAGCACTAAAGCTCTAATACCATATTATTGGTCCATTTGATCAGTTTGCAGTACAAATGAGATGTTGATTCGTTCAATATTAAATACAATAAAGAGATAACAAAGATGAATAACAATAAGAGCAACCTCATTGTCAACAAATAAGAACAACAATGATCAATACCATCAATAATAACAATGCACAAGTGTATTTCAGTGAATAAACTGGTTACAAAGGGCTCTTGCAACAATGATAATCGATTAGGGTTTTTGCAAGTCTCCTCCAACAATGAATAAAATCTAATCTATATATAGTACTCCTATTTTTGCAGACAGTTTAGTTGTCAGTGAACGTGGTTTGTCAAAACTATAGTTTCGCCCGACAGAAACAATAATTTCGCCGGGTAAACTAAACAACTAACCATGAGGGAAACTACAGATTCGCTGGACTACAAAACTAAACAAAATAAGCATCATACAAAAATAAACAAACATTAAACGTATTACAAAGTAATATAAACATAATCTAATCTAAAGTCAGTCCAACCTATACTTGACCTTCTATACTCCCCCTAGGTTAGATCTCACCGCCTTCACTTGTCTTGATTTGTCTAGTCCAGTCTCTCCTACTGCATTTGATGTATCTTTATCTGCTCTTGTAGCTTCTTCCCCAGGAGTCTTAGACATAGATTCTCCCTGGTTAGCTTCAGTCTCCCCCGCTACTTCTGAGATGTTTTCATCAGCTCTTGCAGCTCCTTCCTTGAGAACTTCAGCAACTGATTCACTCTGGTCACGTCCTGCTTCATTAGCTCCCTCGAGATGAGCACTAGCTTTCTCAAACTATATTGATAAGTCCCTCACATCCATATCTAGCTCACACACCTCTCTCCTCATACCTTTAACTTTATTACCCAAGTTTGGATGAAGACATGATTAGAAACCTCATGTTTTCTCAAACTGCTTGATAAGTACCTCACATCCATATCTAGCTCATTACAGAAAACTTAGAGATTGGATCTGATCAGACAAAGCAATACGGATGAAGACAGTGAGATCCAACCTAGGGAGAATATTGAAGATCATATATAGGTTGGACTCAGTTTAGTTTATAATTTCTTTATATTCCATTGTAATAGGTTTAATGTTAGTTTACTTTTGTATGTTGCTTGTTTTGTTTAGTTTTGTTGCCCAATGAAACTATGAGCGAAACTGCAGTTTCACTCATACTTAGTTGTTTAGTTCACTCGGCAAAACTGTTTTTTCTTCCAGACGAATCTATTGTTTCGGCAGCAGCGAAACTATGACTTCTATATATAGTTTTGATCTTGCTTATTGTTGGGGATCCTTGCAAAACCCTAATCGAATATTTCTGTTGCAAGAGACTAATATATTTTTGTTACTCTGCTGAAATATATTTGAGCTTTATTTATTTTGATTGTATTGGATCCTTATTGTTTATATTTAAATACATTGTGGTTGTGATCATTCATCTTCATCTTTGTTGTTTGTCTTTGTTTCTGATATTGAACGATTGAACATATCAATCGTACTGAAACACGATCAAATGGACAAAAATCTTCATTTGGACTCTTCTCCTGGATGCTTCACTTGAACTTTTCATAGCATCTTGTTCATCTGAAACAAGGTATCCACGAAAGAACAAAGTGTTCATCCATAGATACTTCTTGCACTTAGTAAATTTACAAAATTGACCAAGTATTATGTTAATTCTGCCATGACACATAAATCAACATATATATGGGTTAACCTATATACATTATGCATTTATTATATTATTGAATTACAAGAGATTATTACAAAATATCGATTAAAGTCCTATGCTTATACCAAAGGATCTAGACCTATAATTCCTAGATCTGAAAATACTCCCCATTAGGCTTAGACACTTGAAATCAGATCTTCAAAATTGAAAGCTCCTTGACTCTTGACACCATGCTCTTGTTGAAATATAACACTGCATCCTTTTTATCATCATACTTGTACTTGATCTCCATTATGCAGATCTTTTCTACTGTCTCAAAACTCAATCCCAAAATATCTTCTTTAGTGGTAAAAGTGTTGGGTTTGTTAGAACATAGTGACATTGTTTAACCGTTTAAACTTTGTGAAAAACGCAGCGGAAAGAGGGTTATATCATTCTTTATTTTCTGAAATTTCAAGTTCCATATTGATGTTATAAGATATGAACAAACCCAAGAACATAAGGATCTCATATATGTGAATAAAACTAGCTATATCAACACAAAATATACATTATGGACAGCTATAAAAGGAGCTGCCATAAAACTACCTTTCAGCAGCAAGTTAGATGAAAAGGATGATGATCTTGTCCAAGAAAATCGACCA
>BJCM01073010.1:0-12764 GCA_018326385.1 Flaveria bidentis | reverse complement strand
AATTATAATCTCATAACATAAAACACTTAGATAAGAAAATCACTAGTTAAATGTAAGTTATAAACGCAATAAGGTATCGAGAAAGTGACAAGGATTAGATATTAGTCAATGAGTGTATATATCTGCTAAGAAAGATGATAAACTTTTCTAGAAAAATGTTTTATTTAAAAACAATTAAATAAGTGGGTAAAAAACATTTCTATAAGCATAAAAGTATCGTATATTGACCGTGATGCATATAATTAGGGTTTTATTAATCGGAAGTCTAGCATGTTGGTTCATTTCGGTAATCGCACTTAAGGCGAGTCCTTCGGCCCCATTTTAAATATTATGTTAACTGTTTTCGGGGAAAAGGCATGAGAAACAATACTCTAAAATATATGATGGGTTAAATGGGTTAATATGTGTTATGAGGGTATAAGTTGGTTCAGTGGTATGGGTATATGCCATTGAGCCCCTAAATCCCCCTATAATCATTAACCTTGGGGGTGAGGCCACTGTCTATATTGGTAGATCTATTGGGTTAGAAGGGCCCGCTCTTGCGACCAGTCACGCTGGTCAGGTTGTGGCGAGGGAGTTTATATGTCTGGATAGTTGTGGGGCAATGACGTGTTTCTTGGTTTGTTTATTGACTTATAACCTGAATCTATCATAGTACCTAGCTAGTCTATGTTGAGTATATTATACCTTGTTTCATCATATTATTTTCGAAAATGAATGTTTATGAGACTGAAAACCCCGATCGCTCACCAACTTTATGTTGACTTTATTACCCTTCATGCTTTTCAAGGTTATAGGTAAGCTCTATGTGGAATTTCAGAACTATGTCTTTGGAGGGTCAAACGTTTCAAACATCCTTAAATAATATTAGGTTAATGAAATAAAGACAATATTACGTGCCAATTTTCGAGTTGTTCAACCTTTGCTAACAAAATACTATTATAACCTCTTTTATGATGTTAATTATATGGTTTTCATACTTGACGTTATTGTTGATCATGTTTGACTATAAAAGTTTGATTAACTCCAACTTTCGTTACCACCACGTCACGCGATCTTCCGTTGCGATTTTCGGGGTGTGACAGAAGTTGGTATCAGAGCCAACGGTTATAGGGAACTAGAAAATATTATTCAAAAATCTAGACTTTAACCTTTAATATGATTACTTGACTCCAAAGACTATTCCACATTATGAGTCTTATGCTAGATTAGAGCATTATGTAACCATAATAGTTATATTAAGATTATGATTATTAATTTATGTGCTAGAACATTGCATAATTAATAAGTATGCATGCATACATTTCTTTTATTGTAGATGTCTGATCGAGTTAACAAAGAGAGAGTACCTGACTTTAGTAGTAGCACCAAGGGTCCATCAGAACCTATCTTCTCTACACCATAGTATCACCCTACTCAGCCCTACTTTGCAGCCACCTTATACCCGGGTATGGAAAACTCAGGGAATGGTTGGATATCCGCGTCTGATGATGAGAACCCTACATCACCTGTAGCCACTCTCGAGCCCACTACTGAGGAGCTAGATGGTTTGGCCCCAGAGAGTGAGACCCCTATAGTTGTGACTCCAGCTACCCCTATTCCTCTCATACAGAACCCGCCAAAGATTAGGTTAGTGTATGAGCGGAGGAAGCGCAGAGAGAAAAGAAGGATGATTGATGATGGTGCTAGTATGGAGAATACATCTATGCCCAAACGGGCCAGACTTCATGATGGTCAATGGGAATGGATCATGAAGGCTATGAGAGGATGGGCCTCCAGAGATGGGATTCCTTCCACCTTCAAGGCAGGAGAGTCGTCTTCTACTCCACAAGGGACTACTATGGGTGGCGAGCCCATTGAGCGTGTGATGGCTATTTTGACAGCCCAGTGTGATCAACTCGAGAAGGAACTGTTGACTGCCAGGAGAAAGATGATGATCCATGATGAGGTGAGTTGAGCTATGGATGAAAGGATGATGACAATTGAGGATGAGAGATTACTGGATGATAGCGCACTGAGTTAGATGCACTTTCGTTTGGCAGACCTGGAGACTAGTCTCTTAGAGACTAGGGACCGATTGACCCTGGCGGAGCAGAGAGCGGATATGGCCGAGGCTGCATTTGTGACGGCTCAGTAGTACACGATTATGATGGGAGAGTGAGCAGAGACTTCTATGACTGTGGCTACATTGTGTTAGATGATGATTTCATACTTGATACACGTTAGCAGTGGAGTTTCATTTTAGATGGTAGATACAAGCCAGAGTGCTTGAACCCCTTTTGATTGAGTGATAAACTCGTTGTTGCATGTAGACAATTAACTTATAATCTTTTGGGATGATAACTTTTTGTGCATGACAATAGTAGATATATGATCAAATCCACTTATAACCTTAAATTTTTTTATCTTTATGGTATTGTTTGATTGTAATAAATGCTTATATATTTATATATATCCGAATAAGTTAATTACGTGGAATAAGTAGTCATAATGATATGTTAATGTCTTACATAAACTAAACCTTTTCTCCCCTACCTTTGGAACAGAATTGAATCACGCCACCTATAACACGAAACACACCCTCGAGCGGAAATGCCAATTTACCAACCACCGCAGAGGAACTAGCCCAGTTGATAGCCCAACACGTTAAGTCAGCCTTAGAACATCATGATGCTAACCTAGTGGCCGGTCAAGGAAGAAGGCAAGAAAATACAGGTAATGGTCTTGGAAACGGAGTGGGAAACGGTTCAAACATAGGTTTCGATATTGGTGCAAACAACGGATCCGGCACAAACGAAAACCCAAGCAGTTTATCAGGTGGACAACCACAAGGGTGCTCATATAATACTTTTCAAGGATGCAACCCAAGAACTTTCACAGGCGCTGAAGGACCTTTAGACATAATCTGATGGATTTACAGAATGGAGACTGTCATAGCTATAAGCAATTGCTCTAATGGTCAAAAGGTCAAGTATGCAACATGTTCCTTTCAAGATGCAGTGTTATCATGGTGGAATTTCCAGCGTCAACTATTGGGTGATGCAAATGCGTATGAACTTACTTGGGAACAACTAAAGGAAATGTTGCTTAAAGAATACTGCCCACGTAACGAACTCCAGAAAATCGAGACCGAATTTTGGAATCACACCATGGAAGGTGCTGAGATTCAAGCATACACGTCCAGATTCAATGACCTTGCTAGATTGGTACCCTGAATGGTTACGCTGGAATACGTCTGAATTGAAAGATACATATGGGGATTGACACCTCAGATAAGAAGCAACGTTACAGCTTCCAAACCTACCACAATCCAAAGTTTTATCGCGATCGCGCACTCCTTAACCGATGATGCGATACGAAATGGAACCCTGATCAAGAAGAATGATCATGGAAAAAGTATGATGGAAGTTGAGAGGAAGACGATTAAGACGAACAGAAGGTCATTTGACGGGAAAAGGAATTGGTTTGAAAGTCCCAAGGGACAAGTAAACAACCGAAAGAGTTTTAACCAAAGGTCCGAACGGGTTTATGTTGCAACATCAAACAATGGCATGACAAACAAAGAATCTCAAAGGAAATGTAGCAAGTGTGGATACTCCCACAATAGTGATTGTCGAATTTTTACTCATTGCCATAAATTTGGACATCTGACCTAAAATTGCCGAGCAAAACCTGATGAAAAGATAACCAGAAACAATCATGCTTGTTACGAGTGTAGTGTAATCAGACATTTCAAGAAGTACTGCCCAAGGTTGAACAGATATAGGGCTAGAGGGAGAGATTTTGAAATGAATACCAAAGAAGCACGTCAGGAACCGCCAGTAGTTAACGGTACGTTTCTTTTTAATAATCATTATGCCTCCATTTTGTTTGACACTGGTGTTGATCTAAGTTTTATGTCCAAAGAATTTGACCCATCATTGGAAATTAAACCATGTAAGCTAAGTAAGAAATATATTATAGAGCTAGCTAATGGAAAGAAAATATAATCTAATGAAGTAATTAGAAACTGCACGCTACAACTTAACAACCATCTCCTTACTATTGACTTATTACCAGTCAATCTTGGAAGTTTCGATGTTGTTATTGGGATGGATTGGCTCTCACAGAATCATGCTGAGATAGTATGTTATGAGAAAATTATCCGTTTGCCAACTCCTTGTGGGGAATTCCTAATCATACAAGGAGAAAAAGGGAAAACCCCCATTTAAAATTGTAAGTGTCATGAAAACTTATGGATACTTGAGTGAAGGACATCCCACCTTCCTAGTAAAAGCCATTGACACTAAGAATGAGGAGAGAAGGATTGAAGACATTCCTATCATACGGGAATACCCAGAGGTATTTCCCAAAGATTTACCAGGATTACCTCCACAAAGACAGATCAAATTTCGATTTGATCTGATACCCGGAGCCGCGCCTGTGGCTCGATCACCATATCGACTGACACCTTCTGAAATGCAAGAATTATCAAAAGAACTACAAGAATGATTAGAAAAAGAATTCATTCGACCAAGTTTTTCTCCTTGGGGAGCGCCGGTTCTATTCGTCAAAAAGAAAGACGGATCATTCAGAATGTGAATCGATTATTGAGAATTAAACAAGCTCACCATTAAAAATTGATACCCACTACCAAGAATCGATGACTTGTTCGATCAACTCCAAGGATCTAGCTAATATTCAAAGATCGATTTACGATCCGGATATCACCAGCTGTTGATAGCAGAAGAGGATGTCCCAAAGACAGCTTTTAGAACGCGTTATGGTCATTACGAATTTTTAGTAATGCCATTTGGATTGACCAACGCACCTGCTATATTCTTGGATCTCATGAATAGGGTTTGTAAGCCCTACTTGGACAAGTTTGTGATATTATTCATCGATGATATTCTAATATATTCACAGTCCAAGGAAGAACATGAGCAACATCTCAGGCTAATCCTAAACATCTTAAAGAAAGAAAAGTTGTACTCAAAATTCTCTAAATGTGAATTTTGGCTTCGAGAAGTTCGATTCCTCGAATACGTTATTAATGAAAAGGGTATCCACGTGGATCCGACAAAGTTTGAAGCAATCAGAAACTGGGAAGCCCCTAAATCTCCAACGGAAGTACGACAATTTTTAGGGTTAGTTGGTTATTATCGTAGATTTAAGAAAACTTTTCAAAGATAGCTCTACCATTAACCCTATTAACTCGCAAGGATAGAAAGTACGAATGAAGCAAGAATCAAGAAAAAGCCTTTCAATTACCGAAACAAAAGTTGTGTAGTGCACCCATACTGTCCCTACCAAATGGGACAGATGGATTTGTAGTGTATTGTAATGCCTCACGGTTAGGTCTTGGATGTGTATTGATGTAGAAAGATAAAGTCATTGCTTATGCATCAAGACAGTTGATTGAACAATAATGTGGAGGGGACTCTTGATCCAAGGATCAATTGAGCCTAGAGAGACTCTTGATATCTAGCCCCCATCAGCAAGCCACAACTGAGGTGAGTCCCACTAATGTGGAGGGGACTTATGTAGATTCAACTGCCACTACTAAAGGAGTCTCATTGGATCCTTAGGATAGTGGTAACATCTCTAAGACTGAACCTACAGCAACCGTGCCCTTTGATGACTCTAAAAGATACATCATTTAAAAGGAACACCAGGGTGCCAAGAAACAACATCTGGTGGTGAGGATGTACATACCCGGTATGTTACCTCATCTCCCCATGATTCTTCGAAAGAAGATGAGGGAGTCTGCAACTCACCATTAGAGACCTACTTTCTAAAGTCTCAAACCTTGAATCCAAGGTTAAGACTTTAGAGAACAGGTCTGCCACTCCGCAACTTGAGATTTAAAGTCTCAAGGCCAAACTAGTTAAGAAACAGATCGAGAGATTTAGTAGGCATGTACCTATTTAAGTCTCCTTGACATCTTCCTCTAGCTTATCAAGCTCTCAAGATGATGCTATGAAAAAGGGGAAGAATGTTCAGAGACAAAGATATACATATGAGGAACCATAAAGTTTAGTTCTTTCCACCTTGACTTGAAGATATCCTGCTCAGCAAGCAACAGTTTTCTCTGAGCCTCCTCTAATTCTCCAAGTGAACCAAAGGATGCTCAAAGATCTAAACAGGTTCTTCTCAAAGTTCCTGTTAAGATCTTCCATTGAATAGCCAACTCCAGACGTTGTTGTGGCATACTTTGGAGCTGAAAAGCTTCAAAGGATACATGCACCTTCTACCATTGTCCAAGAAGTTAGTCAACCTAAGGTCCACATTGAACCTGAGATTGATTTCGAAGGGGATATAGGGACTGATGGCCCAACAATTGAAACAGCTAGGACAAATAGTGCATTACCATAAACTTCCGAAGCTAAAGTCAAAGCCTCAGAAGAACCATTTCAATCATCCAAAGCCAAGATATAGGCTGTGGAAAGGTTATTTTCTCTGTCTAATGATCTAATCATCACAGATGCAATTCTTAAACTTGCATCTAAGGTAAATAGTGAGGATTTTCTCAGCCAACCCCTCACTCAAACACCATCATCACCTCATGCTCTAATCACCACCTCCCAACCTGAAACCTCTACACAAGAACCTTCCAAGTCTCAATCTTCTAAAGACATTGCAGGATCGGTGAAGGGGGTTCACTTACAACATAACAACACAAAGAGGAGATTAACTAAAACTTAATCAAACATTAAACTGGATTGACCATAATAAGACACTAAGAACACAAGTAATGTAAGAAACAGAACCCACAAGAGCAAGATACACAAGTGTATGGTTTTCAAGAATACATTATATTGCTTTCTCTATGTTCTATTACAAGTGTTACAAAGCATAAAGGAAAGATACAAGAACATGAGATACTTATACTACATCCAACAACCGGCTATACTATGAAAGCCAGCTGGATACAATTGACTAGACACAAACAAAATCAATTGTATAGTCAAAAGGCAGATTGCCTTTTGACTAGTGACTATGACATGCCATAGCTCACATCCTTATCTATTACAAAAAGGATAAAGTACATGAAGTAGAAAGTTACAGACTCAAGACTTTAATGTACAGTTACCAAAAGCATGGACCTTTTCACCAACTCATGCAAGTTGGTGACTTTACAGAGATGCATCAGAAAGGAGTCCAGCTTTATGGAAAAGTACATTAGATAAAGCATGTCACTAAAATCCTTCAGAAGAAATCTATCTTCAAGAGTTGAGGCTTTGGAATACTTTGTCTCTGAAGCTTCAGAAGACTTCATTTTTGGCTTCGGAAGATATTGGTCTTGGCTTAGGAAGATTTTACACTTATAGTATTTTTTGGTGCAAGTGTAAAACTTCCTAAGCATTCTTCTTTAATGCACTTGTGCTGCATGCAGGATAGAATTTGGATGTTTGGGTTGCATTAGCCTCTTCATATATTCTTTACAGACATTAAAAGGAAGAAGAATATGACTACGGAAGAGCTTCTGGAGGAAGAAAGGTTAGAGAAGCTAAAAAGGAAAGGTAGACTCCCCACTGGGAAGCTGCTAGCTACAAGTAGCAAAGCAGCTGCAGCTAACTAGGAGGCTATCAATAATAGAAGGAGGGTAGAGATCATTGACAGACTTGTCAATCTTGGAGCTATTAGTGAATATATGCTCTTGCTACCACTAGAAGAGATGATTGAGTTAGAAAAGGCAAACCTCCTGCGAATTGAGCAAGAAGAAGCAGCTAGGTTGGCCTTGGAGGAAGAAAGGAAGAGAAAGAAAGAAGAAGCTTACCAGCAGCTTAGGAGTGAAAGGATAGCTTTCCTAAACTCCAGAGGATTATCTCTTGAGGAATTAACTCCTCACAACAATGACATGATCTTGTTGCTTTTCAAGAAAGAACAAGATCAAATGGAGAAAGAGAGAAAGAAGGCCGCTAGGGAGAAGCTAAAGGAGAGGAAGAATGAGGAGGAAGAAGTTAAACTTGTTACTGTGAAGAAGATGGGTGACAAAGCCTGGATGAAAGATTATCTCAAGGCCCATGGCTTCTCTGGCAGGCAAGTGGGTCCCATGTCAGAAAAGACCCTATAACGACATGTCAGCGACATCAAGGCTGACATTTGCTCAGGAAGAATGAAAGATATTTATAGGAGAGTACACGGGATGACCTCAAGACCAACGCCTCAACTTCAACCTGAACCTACCCTTTCCCTTTCCCTATCAAAATTGAGCCAACATCTGAGCCATACACTCCAAAACCCACACCATCAACCTTACCCTCTTCCTTATCCACTCAATCATAACAACCACCTCAACTATCCATCCTTAAACCCAAAACACTCCCTAAACCCAAACATCATTACCTACCTAACAACCACCCAAGTCATCCTCTCAACCTTCCAAACCTCTTTCTTTAGAAGAATTCAAGGAGGTCAAGACGAAGCTCATCAAATGTACCATTCTAAGCGATATCTTCTGTGAGGAGGGGTCTATCAAGCTAACCTATGTTGGTGGCTCCTCATGTTCCCTCACTAGAGAGCAATTCCTTGATCTACCAAGAGGAACACTGGACCAAGCTCTTAAACTCCTTGGCCTAAACTCTAACTCATTAAATGAAAGAGGAAAAGAAGCGAAGAAAGGTTGGTGACTCTACTAGATTCAAAGAAAGGAGACAAGGTACCAAGTCAATCCCTTGTACCTAGGAAGAAAATAATCTAGTGGAGGTTCGAAGACTCTTCTCACAACTTTGTTGGTGAAAAAAAAATGGCGAGGAGAACATGCTTACCGCCTCCTCTCTACTACACTTAAGCAGATTTGATATTGCTGAGTTAGCAGAGAAGCCATTCTCCAAACCCTCCAACTCTAAGATAGCTACTCACATCAGAAATTACCTGAGTGGTCTTCATCTAGCCGAGCTGACTACAAGAGCCAGGATTGAAAAAGAGTTGAAGCTGAGAGAAAAAGATGAAAAGGAAGGATCATCAACCAAAGGCAAACCCTTTCTTCAAATGGTTGAAGGTCCCGATCAAGAAAGACTGGTGCATCAGCCTAGGGGGAGTTTAAGCAGATTTGATATTGCTAAAAGTTTTGAGAAGTAGAAACAATTGAGGTTTTGGCAGCATCAACCTAGGGGGAGTTTATTGGATCAAGAAAGGCTGGTGCAACCAAAACTAACACTTAGAAAATTTTGGTGCAAGTAATGAAGAACTTCCGAAGGCAAATGCTAAGCTTCCGAAGGTTAAGCCTGAAAGAGCTTTCAAAGAGAAACTCCAACTTCCAAAGACAAAGTCTTCCTTCTTCCGAAAGTTAACAGTTAGAAGAATTCAAGAAAATGACTTCTGAAGTATGAAAGCTTGAAGAATGTCTCAAGCATCAAAAGAAGTAGCCTCTTCCGAAGTATAAGTGGCTTAAGAAGAACAGCCAGTTAACCTTTGGAAGAACCTACTATGAACCAGTGGACATAAGTATGGTCCTTCTGACACTCCACTAAAAATCTCTAAGATACTGCATGGTGCTTTTCTCACTCCCATATAGTTGACCAAACTTTATTCCGCTATTTATTATTTATCAGTTAGCATATTTACAAACTTTACTTAGTGACAAAAGGTAAGTCATGGACATGTCATGACTACCAAAACTTAGATAATATTTTATATAAGATACCTTATCTTTAGCAATGTAGTATTTGCTTTAGTCATAGGTTTCCAGTTGGTATCAAAGTATATCTGGTCGTAGGTAATAATATATATAGTTTCTCATTGTAACTCATGTAACATGCTTGTAAGAGTCTTGTAACACCATGAGTTGAGAAGTAATATATACAAGTATATTGAAAATTATCTTCTTGTGTTTTGATTACTTAATATATTATTATCAACTCTTAAAGGGATTCTGCAACATCTAACCAAGTGTGAGTCAGTGAGTTTGAGAGAAAACTAGTGTTGTGCGACAAATACCAATCCTGCACAAACAACTTGAACTCATTCCACCATAATCATGATGTAAAATCAAGGATTTATATCAATTAAACACCAAATTATTTACATGTGATCAAACACCGATATGCCTGCAATTACATCTAAACATGAACAATCAACTTTTATAGGTTTTACATCATGTTGCATTGAATAACAAACAACTGTTGAATTTGTAAGCATCAATAATCAAAAAATAATAAACACCAGATTTGATTTAGTTCTATTAAATTTGAAATCGGTAACAAATTCGGGAAGCCATAGAAAACGTTCAACTTCCACTTTCTGGATTATAGTTTTCACCTCAACAAAAACCATGATTATAAAGAGCCAACAATTGAGTATGTAGCCTAAGAAAAATAGCTCCAATAAGAAAACCAGAGGAAAAGAAATAAAAGTAAACCATAACCAAAATCATGTCACCACCGCTGGCGAAAGCGCGCCTACAATTTGGCAAGCTGCTTCACCCACTACAGGATCGGTTTATGTCACTAAACACTTGGTATTTCTCTCAAACTTACTTAAACTACACTCGGATAAAGCAGAGTCTCTAAGAGTTGATAATAATATAATAAGTAACAATGAACACAAAAAGATAATTTTTAAGGTACTTGCATATATTGCTTCCCAATTCAAAGTATTACAAGACTCTTACAAGCATGTGACATGAGTTACCATGAGAAACTATATATAATACTACCTACTTCCGGATATACTTTGATACCAGTTGGATTCCTCTAACTAAAGCAAACACTATAAAGCTATAGTTTAAGGTATCTTAGATAATGTCTTATCTAAGATATGGTAGTCATGACATGTCCACGGCCTACCTTTGTCAGGATCGTTTACGTACGGAATACTAATTGATTATGCGTGAGACCAGATTAAATAATACGGAATCCTATTTGATTGGCGATCCAATCAGTGAGAACGTTAACCTGATCGATGTAAGAATGAACTAAACGTTAAGAACGAGTAGGAATCGATCAAGAACGGACTTTGAAGTTGGATTGGTTTTCTTAAACATTCTGGACAGCTAGGGTTCGTGAAATTATGAAGTGTTTCGAATTCTTCTCGAATTCTTATGTTTTTTCACGAATTAAGTGGTATTTATAGGTTTGTAGTTTCCATTCGTGTGACCGAATCATTAGCATGGTTCAGTCATGCGACTGAGTCATACGCACGGCTGAAGATTCAGTCGTGCGACTGAGTCAATCTTATGTCTCAATCATACGAATGATCTAGCCTCCTGGTTCAATCATGTGACTGGTCCATAAGCATGAATGTATTCATGTGTATGGTCCATAAGTATAAATACTCATCCGACTATGTTGAACACATTTCTTAATCATTATTGACTACGAACCATGTACAACAACCTCAAACCTATATAATATGTTCATACATATAAATTATACTTTAACATAATAATAATATGAAATGGATAAACATGAATAAACATCAATCACAATTATATTTCATTGAACCAATTCATTACATATGTGTAAGACATGAAAAACTTTTACATTTAAGCTCATAAACTAGGAACAACATGTATCTACAAACTTTTGTCACCAACTAAAGTTGGCAACTGTGCTAACTAATAAAGGTGAACAGTAGAATAAAGTATGTTCAACTACATGGCTTTTGAGAAAACGCCATGCAGTATATCAGAGGTCTGCAGCGAAGTGTCAGAGACACCATACTTATGTCCACTGGTTCATAGTAGTGTCTTCCGAAGGGTAGTTGGCTTCGGAAGAACAAGTTCTTCCGAAGCCACTTATACTTCGAAAGAGGCTACTTCTTCCGAGGCTTGAGGACTTCTTGTTTTCTTCTTACTTCGGAAGTTGTCTTCTAATCTTTTCTTCTCAGACTTGATCTTCAGAAGTAGAGTTTGTCTTTGGAAGTTGATCTTGCACTTTGTCTTTGGAAGAACTTTATTTCCTTCGAAAGTTCCACACTTAGCTTTGGAAGCCTTTTATTAGATACACCAAAATAGTCTAAGTGATTTGATTTTGGTTGCACCAGCCTTCTTCTTGATCCAACAAACTCCTCCTAGGCTGATGCTACCAAAACCTCACTTGTTTCTGCTTCTCAAAACTTTCAACACCAAGGAAAGCTGATGTTTATCTATTTCTTTGTTCTTCCCAGAAGTGGTGTTAAGAAGTTTGTACAAATCATTAGTTGACAGGAGATCCAGTTTGTCACTTTGAATGATGTGTACCTTATGTTGGGACCCTCTAAAAAGAGTTAGTTGACGAGAGCTGTAATCATACTCCCATCTAACTATGGGTTCCAATTCAGGACCTTCCACCATCTGTAGAAAGGCTATGTCTTTGGTGGTTGATCTTTCCTTGTCTTCCTTCTCTCTCAGTTTCAACTCCTCTTCAATCTTTGCTCTTGTGGTTAACTCAGCAAGATGAAGGCTGCTAAGATGACTTCTGATGTGAGCAACATTCTCGGAGTTGGAGGGATTGGAGGATGGTTTCTTTGCTAACTCAGCAATGTCAAATCTATTAGAGTGTAACAGAGAGGAGGCATTCAGCTTGTTGCTTTCACCATTCTCTCTCTCCACAACAAAGTTGTGAGAGGCATCATCGAACCTCCATTGGATGATTTTCTTTCTTGGCATAAGAGGCTGACTAGGAATCTTGTTCCCTTTCTTTGTATGTAGAGTCATCGGCTTTTTTCTCAGTTTCTTCTCTTTATCATTTAAGAAGTCTGAGTTGATTCCAGGAAGTCTAGCAGCATGGTCCAGTGTTCCTCTAGGTAGATCAAGAAATTGATCTCTTATGAGGGAACATGAAGATCCATCAACATAAGTC
>BJCM01073007.1:0-11987 GCA_018326385.1 Flaveria bidentis | reverse complement strand
ACAAGCAAACTTAGTTTACCCAAATATAAATAGTTAAGCATATGTGGAATGATATCCTTTCAAGCAATAGAATGGTTTGTAAATATTTTTAACATGTAAAAATGCACATTTCTCATTAGGTGCATTCACACTCGGCTATATACATATGGAATCATACATTAGATGAATTATGACTAAAACACTAAATTTTCTAGTATGAATACGTGTGAAATTATATGCTTGATAAGAGATCAAATCTCCATCTATGTTATGTATTTACTTGCATAAATTATTAGGTCTTTGATGGGTTAAAATTTGGCTCGGGTTCAGTGTATGGATTATTTGGGGAAAAGTGGTAAAATGCTAAAAATCAACGATCTTGGCTTATTTAATAACATAAACTAAAAGAAAAGTAATAAAAGGGTTTCCTAACAATACTCAAGCTAGAAGCGATATGGTCACTTGAGAACTCGTTTATGGTCAGATCATTAAGACCGTATTACATTTTCAAAAATTGCACCTCCTTCTTAACCCGATGATATACGTAGCTATCCACTTTTTAAGGGTCATTTGCCTTTAAGCCTAAAAGCACCCAATGGATTCGGATGTCGAATTTGGTGTTTGTTGCATTTTCATTCTTGAAACTAGTCCCCCACAAATTAGGCGTCTTTCATATCATTTTTTCTTTCTCAAGCACATATTTTGAAATACCAGAAAATAACGAAAGTAGTTTTCTTCTCTCTTTTTTTTTCTACTTTCTTTCTTTCTTTTTTTTTTCAAATAAGCCAAAACATGTCTTTAACAAAAAAAAAGATTTTGTTAAAGGTTTTTTTCTTTGGTTTTGTGGCTTTGTGGTTTGGGTGATAAAAAATGAAAACGTTTAAGCTCAATGGGTCTAACTAGGGATACTGTTTGGGTAAGGATATTTTAAAATGGTAGATGCTCGAATGTTGGGTTTTTTAATTGCCTAAATCCTTTTTAAGCAAGAAATACTTATAAGGTTTTGAAATGCATACCTAAAACAGGTTCTAATTCAAACGCAACATAAGCCACCCTCAATATATCCATAATAAAAGCAAAAATGCATAAATGCAAAGTTTGTTTAAGGCTAAAAAATAAGTTCACACATCAGATAGAATTTGGTATAAGTGTGTCATTTTACATGTTTAAATATTTTCACCAACTATTTTTACTTTCAAGATATTACAAAAATCATTGTTACAGATTTATACTTGATGAATAGCAGAATTAGCAGTGCTCTTTGTAACCAATTACCCACTCATCAACGATACTAATTCCTTTGTGAGTTTAACCAACGCTAATGAAAGGTAGCTTTAGTACATTCCTAACAAGTCAGAAACATTCAAATGCAATTAGTTTTTGTAAATGTGTAGGTTTCACAAACTATTGAAGTTGTAAAGACAATCCTAATGTTGGTTGTGTGGTAATAAAGGGGACCCAGTTCTTTATTTCATAATTCTTTTGATTTACATTATGTACAATCTTTTATATTTTGAATATTGTTTGCAAGGCATTGACACAGCAATAGATAAATGGATTAAATCTTGATAACAACCCTTTGCAAATGTCAAAATTTTGTCTGATAATTACTAATTGCTACAAAAAGTTATACAAAGCCTAATTATTATATTGGAAGGCCTTTCTAATGTGCAATATAGTGTAGGGCTGATACAAATGTGCAACTAATAGGTTTTTTTTGTATTAAAGTATGTTCCTTGTAGTTAGGTAATATATGATCTCATTTACGGAACTTTTTATATGTAATTTTATTTTTGTTACTTTTTATTCAAGTTTTATTTACATTGGATCCTAAAATTACATTGATCTTTGCAGCATTTGAGAAACAAATAATTTAAGGTTCAGCTTGCACACAAAAAAGAACTATTTGAGAAGTCTACAAATGTTGTTGGTAAGGCTGAGCAGATGAACTTGTGTATGAATCTCAGGTGTGCATCTGGACACACACACAAGCGTGCGCACCCGCGCATCCCCGACCCCCACACACGCATGCGTGCGTGCGCGCACACACACGTTTCCACACACGCCCACACGCACACCCCCACGCCCCCCACACGTGCGCCCCACGCGCACCGACATAGTATTGAGCATGATAAGTGTTGCATAGTATTGATGATTAACTATACAATATATAACTAAATCTTTGTTGTTCACAGGAGTTTGTAGCCTCTATACACTATGGTAAGTGTTGAGCATGATAAGTGTTGCATCTATGTTCATATCTGTAAAAGTATGTCACTAACACATTTACAGATATGAGGTTTGAACTATGGTAGAGGTAAGGGAAGAAGTACAGGTGGCAGAGGTAGAGGCTGAGGTCGAGGTTGTGGAAGAAGTTAAAGTAACAACACACGTCCATAGTTTGACAAGTCCTTCATAGAATGTTATAAATGTCATCAGTTGGGCCATTTTCAAAATGAGTTCCCTACTGACACCCGTGCATCAAACTACACTGAGTATGAAGACAATGAAGAATTGGTGTTAATGGCTTCTGTGGACATCAAGGAATACGAAATTGAGTCGAATCAAGTAATGAAAATTGTTGATGACAAGAAGCACAATGAAGAGAAAGGAATTTGGATTTTGGACTCTTCCTATTTGAATCATATGATCGGCTCTAAGAGGTGGTTCACCGGTATAGATGAGACTTATGTTCATAATGTGAAGCTAGGAAATGACCACAGACTTGATCTAAAAGGCAGGGGCAACATCAGGTTAGTGATTGATGGAAACACTCAAACAATCACTAATGTGTACTATGTACCCTTGCTGACATCAAACCTACTGAGTATTGGGCAGCTTCAAGACAAGGCCTTGACCTTTGTGATTCAGGGAGGCATGTGCAGAATCTTTTACCCTGAGAAAAACTTGTTCATCTCCTCCCAAATGACTAAAAACAGAATGTTCCCTGTTATAGCATCACCTATGTCTAAACAAGAGTGATGTTTTGCAAATATCAACTGACTCACAAACTCAATTATGGCATAGAAGGTATGGTCATGTGAACTACAAAGCCATAAGATCAATGATGTTCAAGAAGATGGTGACAAGGTTAGTAGTGTTAGCCGACAAGCATGACATTTGTAAAGTCTATGCCATTGGGAAGCAACATAGAGAAAGTATTCCCAAGAAAAGTACCTGGAAAGCTACTCAGAAGTTAGAACTCATTCAAACAGACTTGTGTGGCCACATCACTCCTGCTACCATGACTGGAAAGAGGTACATGTTGGTTTTTATAGATAATTTTTCAAGGAAAACATGGGTGTATTTTCT
Organism: Flaveria bidentis; assembly: GCA_018326385.1. Taxonomy (NCBI): domain Eukaryota; kingdom Viridiplantae; phylum Streptophyta; class Magnoliopsida; order Asterales; family Asteraceae; genus Flaveria; species Flaveria bidentis. Next base: position 8,696 of record BJCM01073007.1, on the reverse strand, counting down.
GTCTCATAAAAATGAAAGTTTTGAAGTATTTAAGTTGTTCAAAAAGTCTCTAGAAAAGGAATTCTGGTTAAAAATCAAAGGGATTAGGTTTCAATGAGTTTTGTGAAAGTCATGGAATTAAAAGACAGGTGACTACATCATACACATCCCAGCAGAATAGGGTGGCTGAAAGGAGAAATCACACAATCATGAATATGGTTAGATGGACCTTAAGGGATAGGAACATGCCAAAATGTTTTTGGGGCGATGCCGCCAAGTGGGCATGCCATATTCTGAACAGATGTGTGAGTAGGAGCCTTGATAATGAGGTTCCCGAGGAATGATGGTCAAGGCAAAAACCTAGTATTAATCATTTTAGGGTGTTTGGTAGTGTGTGCTATGTGAATGTACCTGCACAGTTGAGAACCAAACTAGATAATAGAAGTAAGAAATGTGTGTTTTTGGGCGTGAGTCATGATTCTAAAGCCTACAGGGTATATGAACCAAGCAACAAAAGGTAATAATTAGTAGAGATGTGTTGTACGATGAAGATGCTCTATGGGATCGGAACTCGGAAGGAAGCCACTCAATGGATTTGATCATAGAAGGAGAAGCTACTACAGAATCTTTGACTCAAGTGGATGAATTAGAACAAGCACCATTAGTTGACCCTCAAACTTACTCAACAAATCCTCCTGAGGAAAGTGTTAGTGAGCAGCATGGGTCACCACAAGGTGTTAATTCACCCACTGATAGTCAATCTCAGTTAAATACTAGTCCGATCACATCAGCAACTGGCCTACACCCTATTGAATCAACTGGTAGAGCTAGAAGACAACCCATCTGATTTAGTGATTATCATCTTGGATCAGATTTAGAAGAAGACGAGGTAGGCTTTGCCATGTTTAGCAGCCTTATGGATTCTACTACCAATGAAGAAACTTGTAATAAAGAAAAGTGGGTAAAGGCTATGGAGGCTGAGATTGCTGCTATAGAGAAGAATTTGACTTGGGAACTAGTAGAACAACCACAAGGTTCCAAGTCTATTAGAGTCAAGTAGTTGTACAAAACCAAGTTGAATGAAAAGGAGGAAATTGATAAACATAAGGCAAGACTAGTAGTAAAAGGTTATGCATAAAATGAAGGAGTGGATTATAGTGAGGTATTTCCACCAGTGGCTAAGTGGGATACCATCAGGCTTTTCCTTGCAATAGCAGTACAAAGAGAGTGGCCAATTTATCAGCTAGATGTAAAGAGTGTTTTCCTGCATGGGGAACTAAAGGAGGAAGTGTATGTTGACCAACCTAAGGGCTTCATAAAAAAAGGGCTGAGCACATGGTATATAGGCTGAAGAAGGCCTTATATGGCTTAAAACAAGCCCCTAGAGCCTGGTAAAAAAGATAGAAGGTTACTTTGTGCAAAAGGGATTCAAGAAAAGTAACTATGATCGTTCATTGTTCATCAAGCAGGAATCAAGTCAAAGTATCATTGTAAGTCCGTACGCTGATGATTTAATCTTTATTAGGAGTAACAAGATGGTGTGTGAATCATTTAAGAACTCCATGTTGTCTGAATTTGATATGACTGATCTGGGAAGAATGAGGCATTTCTTGGGTATAGAAGTAGAACAAACTGTTGATGGCATTGGTAGTATGTCAAGGAAGTACTTGAAAGATTTAGAATGTGGGAGGCAAATGGAGTAAAGAACCCTATTGTTCCAGGCACTGTCCTCATGAAATCATGAGTAGGGAAGGAATTTAGCAGTAGCATGTATATCAGTCTGGTGGGCAGTTTGATGTATCTAACTGTTACTCGTCCAGAATTGATGTATATTGTGAGCTTGTTATCAAGATTTATGAGCTGTCCAAGGGAGGAACACTAGGAGGCTGCAAAAAGAGTGTTGAGGTATGTATAGTTCACACAGAACTATTGGCTGCAGTTCGTGAAACAGAAAGAATTCAAACTACAGGTGTACACTGATAACAACTATGCTTGAGACTTAGAGGATAGAAAAAGCACCTCTGGCTATGTGCGTCTTGTGAGTGGTGCAGCCGTGAGTTGGTGTTCAAGGAAGCAAGAAATAGTTACTCTATCTTCTATTGAGGTTGATTATGTAGCAGCCACTATGTGTGCTAGTCAGTGTGTGTGGCTAAAAGGCATACTGAAAGAACTGGGAATCGTGTTGGAAGATGCTATAGACATTTGGTGTGATAATAGTTCTGTATCAAGTTGTCAAAGAATCCAGTTATGCACAGGAGGACAAAACATATAGATGAGAAATTTCATTTTATCAGGTTTTTTGGTTAATGATGGGGTTATAAATCTAAAATTCGGCAAATCAGAAGATCAGCTTGTAGATATAATGACTACGCCTGTGAAGCTTGAAACCTTTGCAAGATTGAGAGACATGTTGGGTGTGAAAGAAGGTAAACAAGCAGTTTAGTACTGTCTTGTTTAGGGAAGGGTTTATTGGAGTTATTTTTGTGGAATAAACCGACACCATTAGACAGGATACTTATTAGGTTCTTTGGACCGGTCGTGAAAGTTAAACCGGATGCAAGATATTTTCGTTCGGGAGTTTATTTTAGTATTTGATTTAGTCTTTTCATTTGTTTCATTCATCCGTATTTCTAGTCTTTCAGTTTATGCACGTTAGTAATGGGCTAGTGGTAGGTTGATTGTACTGATCTATTTAAGCATATTCAGAAGTGAATAAACTCATCAATTTGTGAGATCAATTGTGTGTGTGTTACCATTTGTATTCTACAATTATAGTCTTTGCAAAAACCCTAAATGATATTACTTTTTGTTGCATTTTTTTCATAGGATTTGTTAAACCGCAACATTTGTGATAAAAAGAGCAAAATACATAAACTATAGGTCTAAACTGTCAAAAGAAAAGATTCATTTTGCGTTTTTGAGTTTAATTATTTTGAGTTTATGGTTATGATGCTTAATGCTTTAATCATTAGCTATATTATGGTTTTTGATCATTATTATAAATTTTCAAATGTACTGAAAAGGGTTACATATTCTTTATTATTAAGGCAATGAAAATCATTGGCTTGACTTATGTCATTTGTTCTCACTAAATTTTCTTTGTTCTCTATTTTTCTAGAAGTACAAGCATTCACACAAAATGAAATGTTATTTGATTTGTTAATTTAACATCTGAGGAATGGACATGCCATTTTGATTTGTTCTCTAATTTAATGTTATTTGACATTAGGACAATCATGCGATTATGTGAGATTCCAAGTAATTGCATATTGTATAATATTTTAAGGTAAGTTGTTTTGATTTGTTCATTTAACATTTGAGAATTGGACATGCCATTTATATACTCGCATAAAATATATTCAACTACAACCATACATTATTATAACTATTGCATGGCTTGCGTGTTGGAGGACCTCAACACAATAATCAGTGGCAAAAAAGTGGTTAATTTTGCTTTGACAAAAAGTGGCAAAAAAGTTAAACTTTTTCGTGTGATTTTCACATTTTATAATATGTTGCTCTTAATGGTGAGTTGCACCCAAGTTGTTGGATTGTTATAATGCGTCTTTAATTAACTCATTGTATTTGTAAGTGTCGTTATTATTGCTTTACTAAGTTTACGGATTTTGAGTTTAAAAATTCACCACTTGTATGTGTTAAAATAAGAATCACAGTTGTGAATGTGATCGATATCGAAGTAACAATCAAATAAGATGTAAAATGTGTATTCATATTCACCTTAAAATAGTTACGGTAAGTAGGGTTGTCAATCCTCGTGGAATTAGTGGTCGGTGTGTCGTACTTTGATTTGTAAGATAATCGATTAAAATAATAATTACTAAACTATTACGTGTTGGCTGTGAAAATTGAATTTTAGAATGATTAACAAATTAACTAATAAAATAACTTGCAAGTAATGAAAACTTATGAGAAAACGATTACGAAAAAGGGTAATCCACCCCGGGATTTAGGTTCGGTTCTCAGCAATAGCTTAGTTCAGCTTAGTGGGAAATCCTTAATGGGGATTCTATACGTGTAATGATAAAGTGATAAAGATAACCAAGACTTAACGGGTCTTAATACACCTACCAATTGAATTAACAATCAAAACATTGCAATCATACAACTCATGCAAAATCATATGATATTCAAATCAAGATCTACTAAAACAATTGTTTAAATAATTAAACACAAGTTAAAATCAATAAAGAACTTCACAAGTTCTATAGTTTAATCCCAACACAAACTGAACATAAACAAAAAACCTAATAACACGAAACCTATTACCTGAGGTAGATAATGGAAAAATTAGCCTTGCATCGTCATGAATTCAACATCAAAATCAGATTGGAACATGATTTGATGAATTGCAATGAGTTGGAGAGGTGAAAGAAACCTCAAGAATCACCAAAGTTCGTCACTTTCTACTCTCAATGTGAATTAGGGCTTTTAGAATTGATAACTCTCCTTAAATATGGTCAAATTCCGAAAGATGTAAATTACGTCCTTCCCTATAATAGACGTACTTAGCCTCTGTCTTACGTCCCAAAAATATCATTTTTAGAAACGACGTAGCTTACTTCCTTTAGGACGTAAGTTACGTCGTATGCTCATTTTTCACCTACTTCTTCATTTTCTTCTTCTCTTTTCACCCATATATCCTCCAATTTTTGTGCAACCTTTGAATATATCATTATGCTTCCCACACCTACTATACAATTCAAAAATAGCACAAAGTGATTATGCTCGATAGGAAAATCACATTAAAAGCATACATTTAAACACTTAAAACACATACAAAACATGAATGCATCACATCCCCACACTTATCATTTGCATGCCCCCAACTTTCTCATAACACTACAACTATCATTAGACAAATACAATCCAACCATGTATTTACCTGCTGTTAGCTAAGGTCTCAAGTCATACCCAACTCACAGTTTCTTATATGAAGTTATAGCTTTGTAATCAAAGATATTACTTCTTGAAATATGATATATTTAACTGAGCCCAACAAGCTTTCTAATCTTCCCTATGCATGTATTCACACCTCTCACAAGTTTCATTCTTATCGGTTTAGTATCTGGTCTAGCAAAAAGTGTGCTAGTATATCAGTGTAGTACTCTCAACCAAGAACGACTCATAATTACCATAGGCTCGCATAATGATCGTAACTCTACCAATTAACACAAACCATGTGCATATCAAAAGGTCTTTGAAAGTTTATGGTGTAAGGCTTAGGGTTTAGGTATGGATAAGGAATTTGGAGTGCTTAAAAAGTAAAAAGGTTTGAAAAGACTAATGGGTTGATTCGGGTTTAAACAAATGAAGAGGTTGGTGCTCAAAGAGGCGACAAGGGGATCATTTTAAGGTAGGATAATACAATTGAAAAAGGCTAATAACACAAAGTTCTTCCTAATTCCTTAATCATATATGTATAACAATTTGGTTCATGATCTCGAAACGTATCAATTATGCATGTTCTAGAATAATGTTATCGTTCTTGTAAACACACACGAAAGGAAAATGAGTAATAACCTACGGATGTTCTATGCTCTTGTATAGGCTCAATCCTCACAAAAAATGGTAAATAGGTTAAGGATGCGAAAACATGCATAAAAAGTCCACTATCTGGCTGGTTACCCCGGTTAAACATCTTAATCAATTCTTAGAAAATTTTTTTTTCTAGTAAGATAGCCATGACCAAGGAACTTTTCTTGTGCATGGGTTAAATATACTTTCACGATTTGCCTTGAAAAAGTAAACTTTCATGCCTAAATAAGTCGCTTAGGGGCATTTTGACAACTTTTGTTCAATAAATATTTTTTTTCTTAGTTTTCAACCTTCCCCTCATCCCTACACTTAAACCTTACATTGTCCTCAATATAAATTTTAAAATTATTAAGTGTAACAAGGGTACTATCAAACATCCTAACTTTTACCCAAGTGAAGTTACAAGGCTAACTTTCTAAACATGCAATATGCCTACCATGATTGTACTAAATGACACCAAACTAACAAAGCTTTAAGATATGGAAAAAGTACATGAACCTGATCATATATGATAAAAGTGCCTCGTTAGTAATATATGGTGGTGATGTGCCAACTCAGATAAGTAAAGCCGCCTAAAAACATTCTTTTATGCTCCTAAAGATCCATGAGCTTCCCCATACTTAATATTTACATCTGGTGCTTAAAGTTGAAAAACAAAATGAAAAAATAAACCAAAAACTAAAAGAAATAGATAAATTTTGGGTTGCCTTCCGGTTAGTGCTAAGTTTTAGGTCTTCAGCCAGACCATACCTGTGATCACTCATGGTCGTCGAGTAGGATGCTTGACTCTGGTATTCTACAAATGCATTGAGGCCCAAACATTAATGCCTCAACTCTATCTTTTATAGGATCAAGTGGATCGCCAACTTTTTTCTTCATTTTATGTTTCTCATCTTTTGTTTACATCATCATAATTGGCTTTTTCTTTTCTTTTAAATTCGTAATTTCCTTCAAATCCACATGCTTAACCCTATCATACTCAAAACCATTCTCGAAATTGGTGTTCGTGCTTACATATGAAGTATAAGTAAGAACACACATGTTAATCATATCTGCCACAAAAAATACATAATTAACAAAATAATGAAGAGACTTGGAAAATACATCGAAACATAACTTATGAGTTTTTTTAACTCATTTCAATTGTTTCATCTCAACAATTGATTTGAACATTGGCAGTTGCTAAAAATGGTCTGACCTAATATGACATTCGGTTGCTCATTTGTCCTCACTGGTGCATAATCAAGCACCATAAAGTCCACCGAGTAGTAAAATTCTCCTAACTTGATTATAACTTTCCTTACCATCCCTCTAGGACTTTTCTGAGTCATGCCAGCTAACACCACAGTGGTGTTAACTTCCTCTAGAGAACCGAAGTTATATTGATCATATAACATACATGCCAAGATACTAGCAACTGCTCCATAATCTAAGAGTGATTTTTTTTATCTTCAACTTCTCAAATTTTATTGGAATGATTGGTGCTCATGGGTCACTATCTTCTGGTGTATCGGTTTTCTCTTCCTTATTTGCACCTTGTTTCGGAAAAAAGTAAAGTCATCGTCAATAGTTGTAGAGTCAGGAAGGATACTAATCAAATTGATGTGAACATTTCTCATGTTTTCTGTGTTGGTTCCTTGATGTTGAGGATTAATTGTGGTATCATTAGGTATTTTCCTTGGGATCTTCTTAATCTTGGCCACATCCTCAGCAAGTTGATCCACTTGTTTATTCAAAACTTCATAAGCTATCTCTGATTTCATTTTCCCTCTTATTCTCTTGTATATTCGCCTTCATCATGTTCATTAAAGCATCTAACTTTGCATTTGTAGAGTCTTCATTGCCAACTTGTACCGATTGAGAATTTCCTTGATAGCTTTGTGATGAACCCCCTTGTTAACCCCATGATTGTAGCTCCCTTGATTGTTTCCTTAAGAATATGAAGTTCTTTGATCACCACTTGGATTATAATTCCCTTGTGTTAAGTTTTGATATGTTTGACCGCTTTGATCATTACCTTGAAAGTTAGGGTTCATTTGGTTTTTAACATTAATATATTTAAAGTTAGGATAATTCCTCAATGCGGGATGATAAGTATTAGAATTCATATTGAATTGCTTTCTATCTTCATAAACTTGATTGACTTCCTCACTTCTTCCTATTACCAATGGACATGAATCACCATTATGATCCAAGTCACCATATTCTTCACATACATCATATCCCACATTTGTAACCTCCTTCACACCTATTCTTCATAGATTTTCCAATTGTTTCTCCAACGATGCAATTCTCTTTTTAGTCTCATAATTAACCATGGTTGATCTCACCGAGTTGGATTTTGATCGCCTACTAGCAGACGGTTGTGCTTTGGAGTTCTTACACATTCTCTCTAAATATTCTCAATTTGCATCCTCATGATTAGAAAGGAATGTGCCATTGCTTGAATATGAGTACTTTCTCTCCTCATTGGTCAATCCATCCAAAAAAGCCTTGATCAATTCCCAACGTTCAGTTCCATGATGTGGGCACATACGGATTAGTTTTTTAAACCTTGTGAATGCTTCATGAAACTATTCTCCTCCTTGTTGAAAAGATCGAATAGCATCTTTTGCGTCACTTGTTTCACCCATAGAATAATATTCATCCAAGAATGTTTGTTGCATTTTGCTATATATGAATACTATTGTCGGGTAAAGTGAGGAACTATTGCTTAGCTCTATCTTTCAAGATGAATTGAAATAGTCGCAGCCTCACTTCATCTTGTCTGAAATAATTTCCACCAATAGTGCTACATATAGCATCAAATTTAGCAAGATCCACATATGGTTCTTCTGTTGTAGTGTTTTAAATGCAGGAAGAACAGTGAGGCAGTGAGGACGTACGTCAAAAGCTCTTCCTCTATGATTTGGAGCTGTAATAGGATTTGGATTTTCAGAAATAGTCGGTCTGAAATGTCTTGTGAAATAGATGTAGTTAGTAACCTTGACCAATGCAGAACACGATTATACCTGTTAGGACCGTGTACAAACGGGGTACTAACTGATTATGCGTGTATACCAAATCAAATAGTGCGGAATCCTATTTGATTGGCGATCCAATCAGGGAGAACACAATTCAGATCAATCTAACGATTAATGAAACGTTAAGAATGATTAGAG
>BJCM01073006.1:0-11353 GCA_018326385.1 Flaveria bidentis | reverse complement strand
GTCTCACAGTGAGGATACGTCTGGACTTTTACTCTTTAACAGTAGTCAAACGTCTGAACTAAAAATGTCAAAATGGTGTTAATGTGACTAAACAGTAGTCAAACGCCTAACACTTAGACAATTTTTCAGCAAACCTCAACTCTAATGCGCCACATTCATCATGTTCATATGAATTTAACTAACTCAAATCTTCTGAAATTCTTCAAAAGTTGATGAATTGGATTGAAACATTCCAATTAGACATGTTTTATATCGATAATCATTCTTCTAACATCAATTTCTTTCAATATCAACAACAAATCAATCAATTTTGTAATTTTTTAGTTCGAAAAATAGTGAACTTTTTGAACACAAATTCAATAAATTATCTCGAATTTGATGAATTTAACTACTGATTATGGTTTAAGCATGTTTCTGATGATGAAACACATCTGAAATCTACAAATTTTCAATTGAATTGTCTATCAATCACAAATTCAGTGAACTTTTTGAGTTTGAAAGTTCGACAAACCTCAAAAATCACTCAACCAACAGCACTGATACAATTTGATAGGATAAGTATGAGCTCTGATACCATTTGATAGGATCAGTATTAGCTCTGATACCATTTGATAAGATCAAATGTACCAATCTGTGATGATGTATGAACACAATTCAAAGAAATACAGACAAAGTAATCAAATCAAGCAATATATCAACAAAATTCATAGTTTCATTAATATCAAGCAAAGACAATTACAAAGTAAGTAAGCAGTTCTAAATCTGTTCTAAAACTGTTGTTCTTCTCCTCTTTTTCTCTCTTTATCTAACTGCTACAAGTCTAAGCTATTTATAATGAAACATAAGGGACTAACAAATTACAAAACTAGTCCCTATACTATTACAAATAGTAAAAAGACACATAAAGACAACATGTTAATCTTTCTAGAGTTCTAACAATAGCATTGTTATCAATGTCCATCTTTTTGCGGTATTTATCAAAGTAATCTTCAATAGCCTTTTCTATCATGGCATCATTTTAACTTGGTGCAGCAACCTTTGGCTTGTAAGGGCCATTGGTGATAAACTTCCATATTTGGCTGTCTTGATATCTGATGAACCCTTCAATACGTCTGCTCCATTGTCTAAAGTTTTCTGGGGTAATGATTGGTGCTTTGGTCATCGTCCCAATTTCAAAATCAGATTTCTGCTTAAGGGCCATTTTCGATTCTAGTGAGTAGGTGAGTGAAACTAAGGTTGATTAGGATGGTAAGATCATAAAATCAAGAGCCTAAAAAGCCTTGATACCAATTGCAGGATCAATGTTTGTCACTAACAATTAGTTTTTCTCTCAAACTCACCTAATCACACACAATTGAGATGAAGTAGAATCTCTTCTAAGAGTTGATAATAATATACTAAGTAACAAAGAACACAAGGAAATAATTTTCAAGGTACTTGTATATATTACTTCTCAACTCAAATTATTACAAGACTCTTAGAAGCATGTTACAAGATTTGCAATGGGAAACTATATATACTATCACCTACAGTCGGATATACTTTGAATACAGCTGGAAACCTACAACTAAAGCAAATACTACAAAGCTATAGTTAATGTATCTTAGATAAAGTCTTATCTAAGATTTGGTAGTCATGACATGTCCATGACTTGCCTTTTGTCACCAACTAAAGTTGGAAACTGTACTAACTAATAAAAGGTGAACAGTGGAATAAAGCATGGTCAACTACATGGGCTTGAGAAAGCGCCATGCAGTAAATCAGTGGTCTGTAACAGAGTGAGAGAGAACATATTTTTATCCACTGGTTTATAGTAAGTACTTCTGAAGGTCAACTGGCTTCGGAAGAACAAGTTCTTTCCAATGCCACTTATACTTCGGAAGAGGCTACTTCTTCCGAGGCTTGGGGACTTCTTCCTATCTACATACTTCGGAAGTCATTATCTTGAATTCTTCTAAGTCTTGAACTTCGGAAGAGAGAAGACTTTTTCTTCAGAAGTACATGTTTTCCTTCGGAAGATGATCTTGTACTTGCCTTCGGAAGAACTCCATTTGCCATTGGAAGTTTCACACTTAGCTTTGAAAGAATTTTATTAGTTGTACCAAACTTGTATAAGTGTTTGGTTTTAGTTGCACCAGCCTTTCTAAATCCAACACTTTAGTCAATATGCATGCTATGTAAACTAGAAATTAAGTCTGCATGACATCTATAGTATATAATATAAGATTAACTAATATGTCACATGGCACTATCATATTACTCAAAAAAAATTCCTATCTAAATTAATATATTATTTAAGTCAAGTTTTTATTCTAAGAGACTAAATTAATAGTTATAATATACTTTGTTTTGAATTTAATTTTTATATTATCAACTTAATTGTGTAATCATATTGTTTTGAACTATTCATATTTTTATAAACCAAATAAGATTTAATTTACAAAAATAGAGAGAAAAAAATACGTATTGATACTTTTATACATTTTAGTTTAGTGTGATTTTAATACAACTGTTTTTTAATTTAAATGAGTCAATTGTATGTTATATTATTCAAAAATATTTGAATATTTATAACTTATAAATATAACTTTTTATTTTTCATTGTTATTGTCATACGTAACTTAATCACAACAAATATTAATACTTTAAAGAATTATATAGTTTTTTTATATTTTCAACTTGTTTATAAAATGGGTTTACTATATCTAGTGGTTAAATATATAAAAAAAGAATATAAAAATGTTAACTAACAAAACTCATTGAAAAATACAAATTAGTAAAAATATTAATTAGTTAAAATTTTATATTATATAATACATAATGTCAAATTAAAATTTTTAAAAGATGAGGGTTTCGTTGGAAAATTAGCGATGGTTCAAAGTGAAAATTTACAATGTCGAGGGTGTGTTTTAAAAGTTGGTTGTGGCACCAACCTTAGTACATAAGGGCTAGTATAATGTATACTTAAGTTAAAATATTTTGGATAGTTAGGGTAGTGACTAAAATGGTGTGTGACCTAAGCCTATGTGGTGTAAATGGTTTGATATAGATTTTTAATATCATAATTTGAATACATGTTTTGTATGGTTATATTGGAATGTGTAACAAGTTCAATTCATAGATTGTTGGAGCCCTAGAAAGATTAGCATTTTAGTCGTTAGATTAGTTTTTGTCATAGGGTAGGGACTTATTATGTAAATATATGTTCCTTTTGTTTCTTATTATTAGTATACATAGGATTATTTGTATTTGTGTAGGTAGACTGGGAATAGATGTTTTGTTAGTTCTCTCTTAATTGCATATTGTAATCCATACTAATATCAATAGAAACTCTATGAATTTTTCTGATATTTGTTTGTGTTGATTACATAGTTCATATAAATTGTCGATTGCTTGATAACAAACATAGATGGATCCATTTGGACCTATCAAATGGTATCAAAGCCTTTGGTTTAGTGACTTGAAGCTTAATATCGACTTTTGAGCATTTTTGAATCACTTGAATCTGCGCTTTGATCGCAATTGTTTAATTAATTAATGATTTAGTTGTTGTTCATCACTAGAAACATGATTTGAATCAGACATCTTCAAATCTTAATTTTTGGTAGATTTGAGTTTGAACTGTTCTTCAAAGTCAATCACTAATTTTGCAAAATTAAGATAAATCTGTTGTTAATTGATAGAAAAGATGCTAAAGGATTGATTATTGGTGTATTAGTCACGTGATTGAATAGTTTCAGATCGTTCTATCAAGTTTTGAAAAATTTGTTAAGATCAGGTTGTTACAAAGATAAATTAGCCATTTGGTGTGTTGAAATAATCTGAAAAATCACCTAAGTATTTAGGCGCATGAACACTATTCAGAGGCATTTGTACTATTTAGGCGTTTCAGATTAGTTGTTTTGAGACTGTTTGTGAGCATTCTGAGAACTGTTTGGACGTTTTTCAGAAACTAAGTCCTAGGTTCTTTGAAACTATTCAGACGCTTTGGAACTGTTCAGACGCTTCAACACTGTTTGGGTGTTTGGTAACTATTTGGGTGTTTTGATAATGTTTAGGTGTTTCTATACTTGGAAGTTTCAGAAGTTCACTAAGGCAATCCCATAGACGTTTCACTACTATGCAGATCTTAAATTTGAAACTTAATCATGGTAAAGACTAAAGATTTAGAGAATAGAGAACCAAAACTAAATAATAGAGCTGACTTCAAGAATTGGTCACTCAGGCTGAAACATCACTTGAACTTAATAGATACTGATTTATGGAAATCAATTTAGAAAGGACCTCAAATTCCTTTATCTTCTAATGGCCCTCATGGTTTTGTATACATAAAAGATACTTTAGAGCCTTATCCAAAAGATGCATTACATGGGGATGATATGAAGAAGGTGAAGAATGATGATAAAGCCTATTCTCTCATGTGTAAAGGACTACCTTTGAAGTTTTGTCAAGGATTGAAAATTACCAAACGGGGTACACCTTATATAAAAAGTGATTTGTGAAGGAGGAAAAGAGATTCATGATCTTAAAAGACAGAAATTGAAGAGGTAACTTGAACTTTTTGAGCATATCTCAGGAGAAACTATAAATCAGATGATGAATAGATATGTGCAACTCATAATAGAAATGTCAACTTTAGGGATTAAGAGAGATCTTAAATACCTAAATGATAGACTTCTAAACACACTTCCATCATCTTAGAAACAAACTGTGACCTTTTTAAAGCACACTGAGAAGTTTCCATGGATCTTGATCTTCTTATAGCAAAGATTGAATCAATGGAAATTGATGAAAGCTCAAGAAATATTGATAGAGTTGCATCAAATACTCAATACAAGTATGTTGCTTCTCCAGCAAATACTTTAGAGAATGCTTTTCTTGCCAAAGATGATGCTAATCCTGAAGATGAGGGTAATATGTTTGTGGGAGCAAGATTCTTCACCAATACTCCTACATACTTAACTCAACCACAACAACAATGTCCTCCAAAAGCTTCAAAACCTTCAGTGCCTACAACTCAAAATGAGACTCCATCTTCTAACTATGCTAATCCTAGCAAAGTTGAAGATGTTATAAACATCTTGCTACCTGATGAAGAGTCCAAATATGACTTTACAACTTTTATGGCAATTTTCCAAGCATATCAAGGTAGTCATCTAACTCAAGTTGATTTAATTTTTCAGGATTTATTCGGGATGGATCCAGATGATATTGAAGAAATGGATCTTAACTAGCCAATGGTGATGATATCCTATAGAACTCAAAAGCATTCTTATGTCAACAGAAACTACAAGCCCAATCCAAACAAAACAGTTGGTTTTGATAAGTTAAAATCAAGATGTTTTAATTGTAACAACTATGGCCAATTTTTTAGAGAGTGCAAAGCTCCAAGAACTCAAGGAGGAAATAGCCAAAGTAGTTCTAATAGTTAGATATATCATCAACAGGCTGAAAAGACATTTCAAAAGCCATATCAAAGCCTACCAATGCCAGAACTGAAAGAAGAAAGGACTAATGAAGAAACAAAGAAAGCACTAGTTGTAAGCTTCAAGGATGGTTATGATTGGAGTGCTTATGTAGAACAGTTTACAACTGATCTTACTTCTGGTCTAGCACTGATTGTCAAGATGAATGATGAAGACCGGTCTGAAGACAAAGATTCAAAGACAGTAGGTGAATCAGATGTTGAGGAAGACTATAACTGGAGTGACAAGTCTGACCCAAAGGATGACTCAGAAGAAGTTGCTCTTATGGCATAGTCAGAACAACCAAATGTTGTAAACTCTTCATCTAACACTAAGTCTTCAAACTCTTATCCAGAAATACAAGTAGAAGTAAGAGAGAAAATGTATACAAAAGCATGTTTTGAACAAGTAGAACACTACAGAACTTATTCATTCAAAAAAATGTGATAAACTTAAACAAGAAGAGTTAATGCACAATAAACTAAAAACTGATCATAAAATTTCAGATGTTAAAATCATATCTCTACAAATTTCATGGAACAAAACATTGAAAGAACTTGAACTTGTCAAGAAACAACTTGAAAAGATGACAAAAACTCTTGAACAAGAGAAATTGGCACATGCATCAACTCAAATTGACTTAGCCAAAGTGAAGAGCTCAAAGACTATTGTTAAGCAACTGGTGAATAGGTGGAAAGATAAAAATAAAACAGGATTAGGATTCACTCATGAACAAATGCATGAATCTATCATAAATACCTTACCTGAAAATTTTAATACCCATGATCATTCACCAGAGAATAAGGCTAAGCTTAAAGAATTTCAAGAAAAGAAAAAGAACAATCAATCAATTGTCGAGAGTGAGATCGAAAAGATAAATAGTGAAATATTTGAGGAAAAAGATTCTAAAAAGATAAATAATGGTCATCCATTTAAAATCAAATCTTATGAACCTCAACAAAAGTTAAAAATGTTGTTTGTACCAAAAGGAGAATGTGTCATTGATAAGTGTAAAATTGAGCAAGAGATTGAAAAAGCTAATGAGATCAATCTCAAAATAAAAGGAAAATGTCAAGAAGAGAAATCAGACACTTCATGTATAGATGATTCAAGCTTAAATGAATTAACTCAAAACAAAGATTGTGAAAAAGAATCTTCTCAAGATTCAAATAAAACACAAAGCTCTAAGAAGTCATCAAGAACAAGAAATCAAAGAAGAAGAAAAATATATTCTAAAACTAAATAGTCTGAACGAATCAATAAATCAAGTCAAATTGAACATGTGAAGTTTGTGTCAGTAGGAAACTTTTTCATGAACATAATATCCGAAACAACATCAAAATCTAAGATCAAATCTAACTCTGATATGAAAACAGGTTCAGGTCCTAAGTGTTCCGCTATTCAAAATAGATTTGTGTCTAAGGAGTTAAAGAATTATGAGAATGTTCAAAAGCAAAATCCTAAAATTCAAAAGAACAAACTCACACAGCAAAAACAAAAGCTTAACTAGTCTACTCCTAAATCTAGACAAGGATCTAACATGGCATCTACATCTAGGGTTAAGCAAATTTTGTTTAAAAAAAGAAAAGTAATGTGATATATGTGGTATGTACAATCATAGTACATCTGAGTGTTATTTTAACAAGTACTATCACATATGTGATATGAAAAATCACACCACAACTGATTGTTATTTTAACAAATACTGTGTATTGTGTGATGGACAGAATCATAATACTAAGAATTGTTTCTTCAAGAAGAACTTACCTAGGAAGGATTTTGATAATCAAGGATATGCTAATCCAAAGTTCCAAAGAAATCATTATAATGGTTTTCAAAATCTATCAAAACCACCTTCTCCGGGTTTGAGATCATTCAGAAGAATCCATTCTGATTATGATAATCAGTATAATGTCAGATCGCAGCAGTATAATCAAGGACATTTCATTCCATGATCAGTGAGAGTGAAAAATTAATCATATCATAAGAAAAACTTTTCTAATTTTTCAAACAATGGTTCAAAATTTCTTGATGATGATCTTGAGAACAAATTTATTGTTTTGAAAACAAAAAAAGAAAATATAATCAAACTATTTTGCAATGAGGATTTGAAAACCATAAATGTCAAAAGAAAACTGACGTAAACAAACTCCATTTCAAGCAGATTAGCATCATGGATAAGTTTGGAAAGCCCAAGACCATCACGGCTTGGGTTAATAACTCAACTTAAATGTCTTTGAATGGAGGTACGTCCGCAGAGACCAGTAAACACATGGTATGTTGACAGTGGGTGTAGCCGGCATATGACAAGCAATCAAGCCTTGCTTGAAGATTTTAAGACAAAAGTTGGTACTGATGTAGCGTTTGGTGGAGATGCAAGTGGAAAGATAACCGGTGAAGGAATTGTACCTAATGGAATAATTAGTTTTGATTAAGTCAACTTCTGTGAACAGTTGAACATTAATCTTTTAAGTGTTTCACAAATATGCGATAAATCATATTCTGCTTTATTTAATGACTCTTATTGTAATATTTTAAAGCCAGGATTTCAGATTAGCAAGAAGTGGGTTGTTGTTAAAGCTGTTCGAGATAGAGATGTCTACAAACTAGTTATGTCTCATGTTGATCCTTCAACAGAAACAACTTTCCTCATTGCTCATGCATCAAATAATGAAAGCCAGCTTTGGCATAGACATCTCGGTCATTCCAACTTCAAAAACATGAACAAACTAGCATTAGAAAATCATGTAGTTGGAATTCCTAAAAGAAGTTCCCTACATCAGAACTCTGCAAATCCTCAATATCTTCCAGAAATAGGAGCTCGAAACCTTGCAAGCGGGAGGCAAGGAATTCAAGCAAATGTTCGTTCTTCAATCTCTCGGCTGCTCAAGAAGACCAAGGAGCGAATTCGTTCAGAAGTCAGTTAAGCATGTTTGAAGGGAAAACAACATAAAGCGTCTTATAAGACTAAACAAATATGTTCTAATTCAAAGCCTCTACAAATGTTACACATGGATCTATTTGGTCCTGTAAATCTACAGAGCATTAGTAAGAAATCGTATTATTTAGTTATCTTTGATTACTATACACAATTTTCTTAGGTTTTCTTTTTACATGCAAAATCTAAAACAATTGAATTTTTAAAAGAGTTTATCACTAAAGTAGAAAATCAACTTGATCAAAAAGTAAAAATAATTAGAAGTGATAATAAAACAGAGTTCAAAAATGCTAATGTAGATAGTTTCTGTGCAGTAAAAGAGATAGATCATCAGTTTAGTACTCTTCGAACTCCACAGCAAAATGGAATTGTAGAAAGGAAGAACCGAACATTGATTGAAGTAGCCTGAGCAATGTTAGTCGATGCCATGATTCCTATCACGGTTTCGGATGAAGCCATATCAAGTGCGTGTTTCATTCAGAATCATACTCTATTTGTGAAAGACAAACAAAAAACTTCTTATGAGTTAATTTTGGGAGAAAACCAAACGTAGATTTTCTTTAATCTTTTGGTTGTCTTATTTTGATTCTAAATTCACATGATCAGCTAGGCAAATTTGATTCAAAATCTGATGGTGGATTCTTTCTTGGATATTCGTCTGCTTCTAAAGCGTATACAGTTTATAACTCTAAGATGAATGTTATCATTGAAATGTTCAATGTTAAATTCCTTGAAATCTCTTTTCCATTGGTTGAAAATGGTCCAACATGGTTATTTGATTTTAATTCATTGTCAAACTCTTTTAATTTTAATATGTTTGAATCTTCTTGTGTCAACAAGAAACAAGGAGGAGATCTTGGATCCTTTAGTGACGATTCAGACTCTAACGATATGGACAATTCAAGCCCGGACTATCCATTTTTCTTATTTGTTGATCCTCTATTCACTACAGATAATCATGATCAACAAAGTCCTAAGCATTAACAAGTTCCTGAAAATGTTGATGTTTCTCAACCCATTCCTAATGATGGACTAGAAATTCACCAACCCGAGTTGGGAACTTCATCTGTATCCTAAGATATAGATGCCAATGACAAGCTTGATTATTTTCTCAACTCTCCAACTCAAGTTCCGAATTTCATTCCATATTCTTCAACCCTGTTGTGCTAGCTCTCCAACCTAAACCAAACCAATCTGGATGTGATTGTTCAACAAGATGAGATTCCAATAATTTGTATTCACAAGAACATCCCATCTCTCAAATTATTGGTCCTTTGAATGAGAGAACAACGAGAAGTCAATTCGATCGAGCAAATCTTTGCTTGTACTCGTGTTTTCTTTCTCAAATTGTCCCAAAAAAATATTACTAAAGCATTGAAGGACAATAGTTGGATCGAAGCGATGCAAGAGGAATTACTACAATTCTGAAAATAGGAAGCATGGTCCCTGGTGGAGTGGCCTAAAGGAGAGAATGCGATTGGCACAAAATGGTTGTTCAGAAACAAATCTGATGATAGAGGAATAATTATTCGAAACAAAGCACGATTAATAGCACAAGGTTACACCCATGAGGAAGGAATAGATTATCATGAAGTGTTTGCTCTAGTTGCAAGACCAGAAGCGATTCGTGTATTCCTGGCATATGCTTCTTATATGAAATTTAAGGTGTACCAAATTGACGTTAAAGGTGAATTTTTATATGGACCAATCACCGATGATGTGTATGTTAAGCAACCTCAAGGTTTTGAAGATGTTGAATTTCCTCACCATGTGTAGAAGCTCAGCAAAGCTCTATATGGTCTATATCAAGCCCCAAGAATCTGGTATGAGACATTGTCCTAACACTTGATCCAACATGGATATACACGAGGGAAGATTGATCCAACTTTATTCATAAAGAAGGATGCAACTGATCTCCTATGTGTGCAAGTGTATGTGCATGATATCATATTTGAATCATCCAAAAAAAGCGGTGCTCAGAATTTGAAGAAATTATGAAATCATGATTCCAAATGAGTTCTATAGGAGAAATCAATTTCTTTTCTTGGATTTCAAGTAAAACAATCAGCAGATGGCATCTTTATCAATCAAGAAAAGTTTGTTGATAAGATGTGAAGAAATTCAAACTGCAAGATTGTCAATCCATCAGAACTCCAACAGACGTTAATACCAAGATTGATCCTAGATCCAAAAGGTAAATCTATAGACCAAACATTATACAGGTCTACGATTGGATCCTTGATGTATTTAACTACATTTAGACTTGACATAATGAATAATATTTATCTCTGTGCCACGTAACAATCAGACCCGAAGGAATCTCACCTTATCACTTTCAAACACATATTCAGATATCTCAAAGGAAAACTAGCTCTAGGGTTATGGTACCCTTATGAAGGAAACTTCGAGTTACATGGGTATACTGATAGTGATTATAGGGGTGTAGCTAGGATAGAAAATCTACCTCGGGTGGTTATTAGTTTTTGGGTACTCGATTAGTCTCGTAGTAGTGTAAGAAATAGACAAACGTCTCAGTCTTAACTGCAGAAGGTGAGTACATTGTTGCATTATCAGGTTGTTCTCAAATCCTTTGTGTTGGGGTTTGTTAGAACATAGTAACATTGTTTAACCGTTTAAAACTTTCTGAAAACGCAGCGGAAAGAGGGTAATAACATACTTTATAATCTGAAATTTTCAGGTTCTATTTTGATGTTATAAGATATGAACAAACCCAAGAACATAAGGATCTTTTATATATGAATGAAACTAGCTATATCAACACAAAATAGACATTATGGACAGCTATAAAATAAGCTGCCATAAACTACCTTTCAGCAGCAAGTTGGATGAAAAGGAGGAGGATCTTGTCCAAGAAATTCGACCAAGGCACCAAGAGAAGGTCCTCTCAAGCTTGTATACCCCAAGCTTTAAAGCAAACACTTCTTGCTAG
>BJCM01072997.1:0-10803 GCA_018326385.1 Flaveria bidentis | reverse complement strand
GTTTTTCTTATTTAAACATTGTTCTTGTATTGCAAACATAAGAAGAAATAATACAACAGAAGTTTATATGGTATCAGAGCGGGATCCTACACCGCTCGACCAAAAATTCAAAACCCTAATATCATCCCTTGCCTGAACCATGGCTGGAGATGATGATACGGCAGCGAACCCCAAGAATCAAAAGCAAGATCAAAACAATTGCAGACGTTACTTGGCAAGTTGGGCATTCGTAACCTTCACGCTCCAACTTGAGGGGGAATATTGTGGGAAAGTATTTCATCACATAATACTCCTTATTTATTTCCCTTATTCTAGCCCAGAATTGTGTTTCCATATTTGTGTCTATGTTTTTCTTATTTAAACATTGTTCTTGTATTGCAAACATAAGAAGAAATAATACAACAGAAGTTTATATAAACATTTTAGTACTGTTAGAAAGTTAAGGCTCGTAAGGTGTGGGAGATAAGCGAAAAGCTTGTGGGGTTGGCTTGAACTTAATTGATGAAGGAATTGAAGGCAGGTTTGGTCGAAATGAGTGTAGGAATTTGGTGCATTTGATTTAACAGTTTTTTTGTGATGTACATTTAGTTTAGTTTCAATAAGAAAATCAATCGCCTTCTTCTGTTGTCTATTGTGAGATTTATTTCTCTTGCTATTTCTGAAATTTTAATAATACAAATATCATATTAGATAAAACTTATTTCTTACAATAAAAAGTAAAAATATTAGTTAATAGATTAATTATCTTCACGTAGTCGATTTGATTTATATTACTAGAGTACTAAGCATTTCTGAGGGCCAAGACCACGGTAAGGGGCAACTGATGTGATGGATTTAGTGAAAACAAAAACCCTTGTCCATAAGTTTGGGATGAGCTTTGAGTCGGAAATTCTTTTGAACGATTTTGTACACGTTTTGCAATGGTCACTTGGTATGTGGTTTAACAAAAACCCTTTTTGAAATAGCTTACTTGAAAAAGTTGAAGGTTTGAATAAGTTAAAATTAAATAAGGTAAGAACAGTTTACCATCCAATTTTTATTGTCCTAAAACCTGTCAATCTGACCATTGCAAGATAAGACTATCGGTTTTGATGAAATTTCAACCTAAATAAACTAGTTGATTTGTATTACGTTTCAAATAACAACAGGGTCGAATAATAGAGTCAAATTTGAGAAATGAGTGGTAGATGGGAGTGTTTTGACTTCTCTAAAAACTAAAATTTCAAATTTAAAATTTAATTTTTCGAGACAGTTTAGAGACCAATTCGATGATAAAATTCAGTTTTCTAATAAGTTGCAAAGTTGTGAGAAGTTAAGAATCAATCCAGTCTGAAAGTCCCAACTCAATCACAAACATATAATACATATAACATTTAGCCGAATTAATCTAGATCGAATTACTAATGTATGTATTTTGGTTTTGCTAGAAATTAGAATTAGCTTTAATTCAAATTTTGAACAATTTTTGTTGTAAAACGATCAAAGAAAGAACAAAATTAAAGATCAAATCCACTACTGGAATAATTCGTTTTATTAAGACATATTGAGAATTGTATGAACACTATGAAATCTATGAATTGTTAAGTAATTCTTTTATTTTAAACAATACCTGATCCTTTTATACTAAGAATCAGACCTAACGATTTTAATAAACTATTTACACTTCATCCCCTTCATGTTTAGAAAACATATCTTCCAAAGGTAAACATTCTTTCCGAAGTTAAGAAAACTTCCGAAGCTTAAAACCTCTTTCTTCCAAAGAGTAAATCTTCTTCTTCCGAAGCATAACAGTTTTCTTCCAAAGCATTATTATACATCTATGATCAACTCTAACTTTCCACAATCTCCACCTTTAGAGTATGCATCACAGGAAAAACAATAATAATGTCAACCAATACCAATACCAAGTCTTGTAACACAAAACTCAAACTTAGAACCTGGCACCACCTTCGTAAGAATATCCGCAAGATTCTCATTTGTCCCAACTTGCTTTACCAGAACTTCTTTATTGCTAATCACTTCACGAATAAAATGAAATCTAACATGAATATGCTTTGTCCTTTCATGAAATACACTGTTCTTAGCTAGTTGTATAACACCCTGATTGTCACAAAACACCACTGTATCAGACAATCTCACCCCTAACTTAACAACCAGTCTTTGTAACCACAATGACTCCTTTATAGCTTTAGTTAGTGTTATATATTCTACTTCAGTAGTAGACAATGCAACCACATGCTGCAACTGATCTTTCCAGCTTACCACATTACCCATCAACCTAAACACATAATTAGTGATGGATCTTCCCTTGTCAAGATCTTTTGCAAAATCAGAATCGACATACCCTTCAACTTTATCTTGACCTTCACCTTCCTTCAAACCAAAGACGAATCCCCAATCTTTATTATATTAAATATATCTAAGGATCCAATTGGCAGCATACCAATGAAGTTTCCCAGGTAATGAAAAAAACATGCTAACCAAGCTCACAACATAAGCCAAATCAGGCCTTGTGCACACCATTAGATACATAAGACTTTCCACTACATTAGCATATGGAACCTTCTCCATATATGTTAATTCATCTTCAATACAAGGATTATCTTACAACTGAAATGAGCCCCAATACGAGTTTTAACAGCTTTGCAATCATGCATACCATAAAGCTTTAAAACTTTATTTGCATAAGAAGTTTGTGTCAACTTTAACTGTCTAGAACTCCTATTTCTGGTAATCTCCATTCCCAAAATCTTCCGAGCATTACCCAGTTCCTTCATTTCAAACTTCATCATGAGTAACTTATTTGTAGCTTCAATCTCGTCTTGCACCTTGCATGCTATCAACATATCATCTACATATAACAACAAATATAGAAAATTTTCACTAGAGCATTATTGGGTATTCTACCTTTGAAGAAATTAAAGATTTCCAGTAATTATTGAAGATGAAGACTTGATTAACAAAAGCAACAAAAGTATTAATGTAGAGTTTATTTTGTAAATATTATAAATGCTAGACTAGTATAAATAGCAACATGTATCATTATTATATGGATGAATTATTCACCATCAAGTGTGTGTGAATTAGTTCCATCACCAACAACATCATATCATCATCCTTCATGGATGATGATTTCATCATCAAATCAATAAACAACAAGCATTAAACACTTTTGTGTTCATCATTATTGAATTTTAACATCATTCCATCAAATCTAGATCATACAATTTGAATCCTAAGATCCAAGATCAACGATCTCGTTCGAATCAGGAACACACAATTGGTATCAGAGTTGGAGTTGTTGGATTCATATTGATTTTGATCATATTCTATGGTTAGATTTCTAAAATTGGTGGAGAT
Organism: Flaveria bidentis; assembly: GCA_018326385.1. NCBI lineage: Eukaryota > Viridiplantae > Streptophyta > Magnoliopsida > Asterales > Asteraceae > Flaveria > Flaveria bidentis. The sequence goes on along the minus strand of BJCM01072997.1, from coordinate 7,443 downwards.
TTGAAGAAAACTTGGAGAAAAAGTTTTTGGTGTTCTTCATTAGATCTATGGATTTGAAGGTGCATCTGATGAAATCAGTATTAATTTGATGTTATGTAATCATTTCTATGATAGATTCATTAATTGGAAGGCAAATCAATCAAGTTTGAATCAATTTGGTTAGATTTTGGGTTTCTAGTAGCATATGAACAAATTTCATGCTTATGTACATCTACGAACGAACAAATTCAAAATTCAAATCCGCAAATGATATGCGGATACACAAAGATTGAACACAAAGATCTGATTTCAGATTGAAAAGTTAACCATAGAATTAAATTTGACTAGTGTGGATCGATTTCATAAAGAATGATTGAGGCAGCAGTTGATATGATTGTGATATTGGATTGTGGTATGCGAAAATAGGTACCAAAACTGGTTTGAGACTTGATCACTAGTGATGTACTTGTGGTTGGATTATCAGGCTATAAAGTTGTGTATGAGATTGGGTTGTCAAAGAGTTAATGGGCTAGGAATTTGTGAATTGGGCTGCTCTCAACAATGAAATTAGTGACTAGGGCTATCAACAATAAACAAAAACAAATATGATCGGATTATAGGTTTGAAAATATGGCCCTGGGTTACAAAAACAAAATAGTTATTCCAAAGGTTTGAAAGACTCGCTTCCGCAACAACAAAAATTCTTGACTTTGGATAACTATTTATCAAGAAACAAAAACAAGATCAAGCTTCATTTTTCAAATCGGAAATCTACAATTTAGAGGGAGTATTGTTGGGTATTCTACCTTTGAAGAAATTGAAGATTTCTAATAATTATTAAAGATGAAGACTTGAATAACAAAAGCAACAAAAGTATTAGTCTAGGGTTTATTTTGTAAATATTGTAAATGCTAGATTAGTATAAGTAGCAACATATATCATGATTGTAGGGATGAATGGTTCACCACCAAGTGTGTGTGAATTAGTTCCATCACCAACAACATCATATCATCATCCTTAATGGATGATATTTTCATCATCAAATCAATATACAAGCATTAAACACTTTTGTGTTTATCATTATTAAATTTTAGCATCTCCTAAGATAAACACTTTTGTGTTCATCATTATTAAATTAGTTCCATCAAATTTTGTTCTTATCAATTTGAATCCTAAGATCCAAGCTCAACGATCCCGTTCGAATCAGGAACACAGAAGCATCTCCTAAGATAAACACAACTATCATAAGCACTCCTAGTGAAACCATGAGTCATGACAAACTCATCAAACCACTTGTACAACTGCCTTGGCGACTGTTTCAGACCATACAATGACCTCGTCAACAAACACAATTTATCCTCCTTGCCTTTGACCTCAAAACCCATAGGTTGCTTCATATATATCTTTTCATCCAAGAACCCATGTCAGAAAGTTATCTTAACATCTAGTTGTTCCAATTCTAGATCAAGAACAGTTGTGATAGACAAAGTTATACGAATAGAAGTATGCTTTACCACCGGTGAAAAGATCTTATTATAGTCAATACCTTCCCTCTGAGTAAATCTTTTAGCTACCAACCTAGCTTTGAACCTAGGACCCTTAGTACCAGGCACACCATCCTTGACTTTATACAGTCACTTACAAGCTACCAACTTTTGATCTTTTGTCTTATCAACCAACTCCAATGTTTCATTCTTCTCCATGGAATTTATTTCTTCAACCATAGCACCATACCACTTGTCATTGTCTTCTAATGACATAGTGCAGGACCGTTAGAAGGATTGATGCACTTTACAACACAACAACACAATTGAGGAGAGTTCTTTAAACACTTAACAGATCAAATAGGGATCTGGTTAACTAAAGTAAAGATGCTAAGAACACAAGTAAGTGAGAGACAGAACAAGATAGCAAACAACATAAGTATTTGGTTTTCAAGAATGTTATATATTCCTCCTCAAGTTCTATTACAAAGTGTTACAAAGCATATTGGAAAGTAACAAGTACTTGAGATACATATACTACATCTTACAGCCAACCATACTTTGAAAACTAGTTGGATACATAAGACTAGACAACAAAATCAAATGTAGAGTCAAAAGGCAGATTGCCTTTTGACTTGTGACTATGACATGCCATAGCTCACATCCTAATATAATACAAAAAAGATAAAGTACATAAAGTAGAAAGCTCATACTCAAGACCTCAATGCACAGTTTACCAAAAGCATGAACCTTTTCACCAACTTATGAAAGTTGGTGGTCCAACTTTATGGAAAAGTACATCAGATAATAGCATGTACATAAAAGTTTTCAGAAGAAATCTGTCTTCATAAACTGGCTTCGAAAGACTTTGTCTTTGAAGCTTTGGAAGACTTCATATTTGGCTTCGGAAGATATTGGTCTTGGCTTCGAAAGATTTTACACTTAGAATATTTCTCATGTAAGATGTAAAACTTCCGAAGCATTTCTACTTCAGTACTTTAGTGCATACATGCAGAGAGACTTTGGATGCTTTGAATATTTTGATTGCATCAGACTTATTGAAATCCTTACAAACTCCCCCTAGGCTGATGCTACCAAAACATTTGAAGATCTTCATCAGTTGACAGCCCTCATCATGATGATGACCATGTCCTTCTTCATTAGATGGTCAGGATCACTCAAACTTTCATAGTATCTTCTCATCTCAAAGAGATCATGCAGAGGTAGGTTGAATAAATCTTACCATGTATATTCATTCACACCACCTTGATCTCTGATCACATGCCATCTTTCTAGATTAGTTGTGAAGGTCTAGGATAAGATAGGTCTCTCAGAAGAAAGAGAAGACACTTGAATTGGAGTTGATTGGGCTGCCTCTTTATGAACTTCCTTGGGTTGATTTGACTCACCTTGAGGTATGGAGGTGGATGGTTTAGACTTCTTCTTCTTCTTCTTTTTATATGGTCTAAAAGCCATCCTCCTCCTCCTTTTGATGACTTTAATTAAGAAGACTGGTCGGTAGCACCTTGTTGATCAATCTTATCTTGCTCAGTTGGGTGTTCCTCCCTCATAGGTTCAGAAGGAAAGGGAGTTTGAACCAGCTGTGGATCAGAAGATGAAGCTTGCTCAGGCTCAGTAAGAGGTTCGGGTTGTCTTGTCTCAGATTGTTCAACCTTAACCTCCACTTTAGGAGGAACTTCACTTGGAGGGGAGTGTAAATCAAGTAGCTCTCCTCTTTTGATCTTCTGCTTGATTACCCTGATGTGCTCATCCATTGTAGGTAGAGTCATAGGGCCAAGTCTCCTTCCGGAGAATCCATACAACTTCAAGAAGCTCATTATCCTTTGTCTGTTAGCAGACTTCTTCATGCTCTTTTGGATGATGGCTCTTGACCTTGCAGCATCTTCCCTCTTATTTCTCTTTGTTGCTTTTTTTTCTTTAAGTACTTCAAGCTCAAACTGTTTGAGATACTCAAACTCTATGTACTCAAAGGATAAGGGAAGGAGTGCAGATGCCTGGTATAGGCCTGTGACACTTAGGTAGTTGATCATATTGATCCTATCAATCTCTTTGTCTACCTGAGGTTCTTGTGGAGCCACAACCTCTTGTGCAGGACTTTTTTAAACTGGGGAGAGAGTGGGAATATGCTTGTATAATCTCTTTTGTCTCCTCTCCTCTTTTATTTGGAGAAGTAACTCTGTATCCTCTGCTTCCTTCCTCTCTCTTGATAATTCCATGTTAGCCAGTTTATTAAGCTCCTCTATGGGGAGAGATATAATCTAATCAATGTCATAGTTTCTAGTTTGCAGATAAGTAATCATGACTGCCCTTAACTCATCATCTTGAGTGTTTGGTCTGTGGGCAGCCCTGACTGCAGTTTCCATGAATCCTGCAGACCTAGAGAAACTTTCTCCCCTTATCTTCTTCTTCCTCTCTCTCTCTCTCTCTCTCTTCCTAATTTTCTTAGAAGTCATTTTCCTTTTTCCCTTTGTCACTCACAGACCTATGTGACTCAGGGTGGAGAGAGTTTTGATCTTCATTGCTTGGTGTAGCCTCCAAGCTCTAACAAGAGAGAGGTTGTGATACACCTTCACTAGCAGATGCTTCATTGAGGGAATGAATTACTAAAGTAGTTGTAGGTGTGATAGGGCTCTCAGATTCTACCACTGAGTCTTTAGTCAAGGTTCCCCTTCGAGGCTAATCTTAGGGTCTGCCTCAACATCCAGTTGACCAATAGTATTACCTAATTGCCTTTATCTCCTTCTAAGACTAAACTCTTTAGTAGTTCTATCCTAAATCCTTTATGTCAGCCTGTCAACTTGTCTAGATTGGCTTGGATTGATAAGTGGCATATTGATCAGTTCAAGACCTTCATAGTAGTTCAAGGTCTGAAAATTGAAGACTTCTTGCTGCCCTTGAAATCTTTGAAGAATCAGGCCTCTTCTGTTTGCATCATACATCCACCCTATGATGTAGTTGGAAGTTCCTTGAGGTGGAGATGGCACTGCCTTAGTATACCTTCATCAAAAAGAATCTAAATGAAGGAGTCTATAGAGTCCACATCAACATGAACTTAAAGAAGTTATTGAGTATGGACAGTTGCAAGTGAGGATGGTGAATCCTTATTGTCCATGCTCTGTGAGGAACTCCCAGGTTCTGTGTCTGTAATGACTTTCTCCCCCTTTTTGGTAGCATCATTCACTTGCATAGATGAGCTAGAGGTTAGATCAATCACATTCACAGGTTCTTATGTTTCTGGTTGAGCTCTTCTTAAAGGTCCCCCAGCTAGTTGTTCCTTAAGATAAGATATCTCAAGTTGCTAATCATTGACCCTGTTTTGCAAGGTAGTCACCTAAGATTCAAGATGACTAACCTTAGAGACTAAGTAGGTGCATGTTTTTGATAGATTTTGCACCTTTAGCCTTAGATCCCCCTCATCTTCAACAGAAGAATTATAGGGGGATGAGAGAATTTGACCAAAGTCTTCTCTCTCACCACCAGCATGACGTTCTTGGCTGCTGGTTTTCCTCTGCTCAGTGACAACATCAATTGAAGTGTCAATGGGCTGAGTTGCCATGGTTGAGGTTTGAATGATGTAATCACTTGCTGAAGTGAGAGCCCCTTCCATATGGATATTCTATACAGGTTCAGAAGTATCCACCTTACTCATAGGTGACTGATGTGGGCTAGACATAGGTGACTCAAGAGCACTCATCTCTCTTTGAGTAAGGGAGGAGTAGAAAGACTCATGGTACTCACTGAAACCTAAATCTTCATCAGAATAGAAGTCAATTTTGGGAATTGGGTGATTTAAGTCTAGAGGCTGGTGATGGTAACTGTCCTCTGAAGGTTGTTCACCTGAGTATTAAGACTCAAAGCGAAGGCTTAAGGCGTTGGGCTTGTGAGCTCAACAGACTGAGCATGAGGAACGTCAACACTGATCTTTTAAGAAATAGGAGTGGTTTGCTCCTCAAGAGAAGTGGGAGCTCTAGTATCCACTTCCTCATGTATGGGTGAGTGTATGGGGGCATGCACAGACTCAATAGCTTGAGCAGGGGTTCTTTTGGATTTTCTTTTATAAGTGTGAGTGATTTGAGGTTTTTCTAGTGGTTGGGAGGTAGAAGGTGTGGGTTCAACACTAGCTTGTGTTGTTATGTTGTCACCTTGAGCAATGAGCTCTAACATTTTGGGGACAAGGGTTGTTTCTACCCTTTAGAAACCAATAATTGGCTTCTTCAAGATTTTAAAGATATCGGGCTTCATCTGTCCTAATTTTAGAATATTACCTGTTTCCCTCAACTGTGAGCCCAGTTCACAGTTGAGAATGTATTGAACATATTTAGGAAACATGTAATACTCTAAGGAGTCCAAGTTTGCAAGTAAATTTGTATAAACAAACTGAGAGTACCTAAACTTGACCCCCTGAACCATTCCATGCACTATGAAGGAGAGATCTTTAGGAATCTGGTCCCACTCCCCATGCTTGCTGGACAAGCTGTGGATAACCACATGAAGTAGGTATTTCTACTAGGATGAGACCTTCCCTTTCTTGAAGGTCTTTACAGAGAAATCTCCCTCATAGCCCATCTGCTCAAAGGAATGATTTACAGCCTCCTTTGGGAAGAAGAACTCACCTTCTTTATCATCCAGCTGAAGGTGATTGTTGATGATGGCTGGAGTGATGAAGATTGTCCTCCCCTACACTATGGCAGACAGTGCCTTCTCACCATCCATAATGACCTTTTGATAGGTTTTCCAAAATTCAAACAAGTGGTCCTCATAAAGAGTAGGATTAATGGTAAGGGAGGTGAAGTAGTTTGACAGAGTCAGAAAATAGCAGACCTTTGAGAAACTATCATCTTTCTCAGAGTTCAATAGAAAAACCTGATTGTGTTGCTTGTGAAGTTGCATAGAGAAATCAGGGATGCTTCGGATATTTAGATTTGCCATTTTGAGAAGTTTAAGGGTGAAGGAAGATGAAGAACAAAGACGGTTTGAGAGAATTTAGGTCAGAGAAATAGTGCACATGAAGAAGATAGTGAAAGAGAAGGGGAACCGTTGGGTTTATATGTGAAAAGGATTTGAGACAAAGTTAATGAAAGATACAAGTATTTAAGATTCAGAAGAAAATTTGTTCTTATAAAGCATACAAGTATTTAAGTTGATTTTTAACTTCGGAAGATATTTCAGAAATTTTTTACGAAGGTAAAACTACTTAAGTGGATATTTGTTTACTAGGTCATAAGTTTCTTCTGAAGGTAATTTTAAATCTTCCGAAGGATAAAGATATCAAAATTTTCAAAAATCTAAGAAATGTCTTGTAAAAAGATTTTACTTTCAAAGAGAACAAGGGCTTATGAAAGTGATGGAATAGACAACTTAGGACACATAGATTTTAGAAATAATATGATTAAGTTTTAAGAAAAGCTACTCAAAGTTAATCATCCCAATAGCTGATACAAGATATTTGAATTTGTGTTTATCAAAAGCTTTGGTGAACAAATCAGCATATTGTTCAATTGTGTTAACGTTGACTAGTTTGATTAATCCCTTTTCATCTCTAATCAAATGATACCTGATATTGATGTGCTTTGTCCTTAAGTGTTGCACAGGATTTTCTATGATTGAGATAGCACTGTTGTTGTCTATGTGTGTGGGAGTGTAACACCCGGTTATTTTAAAGTCAAGGAAAGAGTGAATAAGGTGAAAGAAAAGAAGGAAAGGAAATAAAACCCAAGTCTAGGGGTAAAAAGTGTCCAAAAGGACAAAAAGTTTGAAAGTGGGTGTAAAAGGTAGCATGGCCGCCCATGCCATGCCACTTTTACTTCTGAGTTTAGATTTTAGAGAGAGAAAGAGCAGAGCTCGGGTTTGAAGAAGCACAAGAAGGAATAATTCGAATTCAAGGTAAGAATTCATGCTTTTATGGTGTTCTTGACCGGTTATGTCCTTGGGTCTATGCTTATACGTGTTTGTATGTGTT
>BJCM01072996.1:10000-12964 GCA_018326385.1 Flaveria bidentis | reverse complement strand
AGGAAAGTTACAAGAACATGAGATACTTATACTACATCCTACAGCCGGCCATACTATGAAAGCCAGCTGGATACAATTGACTAGACACAAAATAAAATGAATTGTAGAGTCAAAAGGCAGATTGCCTTTTAACTAGTGACTATGACATGCCATAGCTCACATCCTTATCTATTACAAAAAGGATAAAGTACATGAAGTAGAAAGTTACATACTCAAGACCTCAATGTACAGTTACCAAAAACATGGACCTTTTCACCAATTCATGTAAGTTGGTGACTTTACAGAGTTGCAACGAAAAGGGATCCAGCTTTATGGAAAAGTACATCAGATAAAGCATATTGTTAAAAGTCTTCGGAAGAAATCTATCTTCAAGAGTTGAGCTTCGGAAGACTTTGTCTCTAAAGCTTCGAAAGACGTCATCTTTGGCTTCGGAAAATATTGGTCTTCGCTTTGGAAGATTTCACACTTAGAATATTTCTGTTGCATGTGTGAAAGTTTCGAAGCATTCTTCTTCAGTACTTGTGCAACATGCATGCAGAAAGACTTTGGTTGCTTCAGCCTCTATACATATTCTCTACACCATGATTGGTTCGGTTGTAACATTGCCTATTTTTAATAATGATCGATCCCTAATTGGTTGAAAGTCCTTGAACTAACGAACATATTTACACACATGACTAGTTGCTCCCGAAGCAACCCACTAAACAACATCATCATCCTGCATATAAAATGATTAAGAAATTAACGATACATAATTCTCACCCAAATTATAATTTGGAACTGAAATTTGACCTTGTTGCTTTCCCAGATCCTTAGTCCAACAATCCTTCTTGAAATGACCAGGTTTACCACACTTCCAACATGCTAACTTTGGCTTCTTGTTGGGGCCTTTGTTATTGATGTTTCCTTTAAACTTCTGCTTGCCTTTTTCCACCATGATCATTTGTTGGCATTCTTTGATGATTAACCTTCTTCCACCATGTTCACTTGCGAAGGTCCATTCATGTTTTTGTTCTTAACTTTGTCACCCTCTTTAGTCTTTAAAGACTTCAATTCTGAAGTGACTACCAAGTTGGACCAAATTTAATTCCTCCTTCTGATATTTCAAAGTATGTTTGAGATCTTTCCAAGAAGGAGGTTGTTTGTCAATTATACTAGAAACCATGATGGATTCATCCATCTTCATGTCATGTTGAAAAAACTATCCCAGAATCCTTAATAGTTTATTATATTGTTCCATGACAAGCCTTAAATCCATCATCTTGTAATTTATAAAATTACTAACCAAAAATTTCTTGATCAAAGAATCTTCTGTCATATATTTGGATTCAAGAGAATCCCACAGATATTTTGCAGATTAAACATTTTGATAGATATCAAACAGGAAGTCAGGTATATTGTTTAAAATCTGACCATAACAGATGTAGTCATTGTTCTCGTACTTGCTTCGCCTCCTAGTCTATTCCAAAGTCTCGTTTTCCATCAATTCTGGCATGGGGGAACTTAGAACATACACAACCTTTTCTTCTGCTATCTTCGAATGTCTTGTCCTTTAAACTTGTCAACTTTTGCGAATTTGCTTGTCACGTATTTCACAGGATCTCCGTCTATATCTTCAAGAGTAGATAATTTCGATAGTTTGTAGAATAATTGAAATTAAACTTGGATAATTTGATAGTCGTGAAGATCACTTTCAGATTTTATTATATGGTGGTTCACCCGAATAAATCAATTGGATACAACATCTGATTAAGAATTTGTATGTTGTATTGTGTGAATTTTCGTGAACTAGAAGAAGAAGAATTCGAGAAGAATATGACCAACCTTGGCTGTTTAATTAATTTTATTTTCTAGTTTAAATAACCATTAAAAATTCGTATTTTTCACTCGAATTTCACATGTGAAATTTTGGAAAATCGATTCTAAATGCATATTTTAATGAAGTCGTTTATTTAAAATAACCATTGAAAATATGTATTGGCTAGCTCGACCCTTGAGAAGGATGCCCTTTGGACCCCGCTACCAGGGGCGTTGTCCGCGGACCCCCGCCAAGGGGGCATTGCCCCCTTGGAACCCCCATTGCTTAGGGGCTTCGCCCCTAAGAAGGTTTTTCAATATCGAAGATCTTAATACACTCAAACAAGCGTACACTCTGCACCTCCTAACTTGTTTGATAGATATTATGATAACATTGATTATTAATCAATCCAATTACACTAAAATATCTAACAACATGTCATGCAAGGTGTGTTTTTCATGGTTCCGCTTCACATGGGATAGTGTTCACACTACTTGTCACATCTTGTCCCGAGTCTCACCACTTCCATTTTGTCCCCATTAATATGATAGTCAAAGTCAGTACATAAATTTTAGAACGTAAACACAATTTCTTAGACAACACTTACAAGACGTATTTTTGATGGTTGAGACAAAACCATGTTCTAGAATTAAAGTTTACAATATGAATTAATATATTCTTGAAAAGTTTAGCTAAACATACAAAGATGTAACTAGTACTTAAAAGTATTACATATCACTTGACTTCTTTGATTATTTAATTTGAAAATGTCAAGCTATAAACAAACTAAAAAGATTTCATATATACATTACACTAATACTTTTTCACTTGTTTGAATAGTACTAATTCGTATCGGTCTCACGCGATATTATGTGAATGGACCAAAAGTTTTTTATTTTATTATTTTCCGCGATTGAGTAACTGTATTAAATAATTCAGGGATGAGGAAAGTATCAAAAAGGGACGTTATCCTAGTGGTTATAAGTGCGCTCCCTTACATCCTTACCCACCTGAGTTTGATCAATTCTCTTTGATTATTGTATATTATGTCCTTTTTATTTATCTTTTTTCCTTTTGGTGTTTTTACTTTTCTATGATGTTTGTTTTTTTGATTTTATTCAATATATTGTTGAGTTAATTTCTTTTCCTTTTATATTTTTATATTA
>BJCM01072996.1:0-5000 GCA_018326385.1 Flaveria bidentis | reverse complement strand
ACAGATGACTCAGTCGCACGACTGAACCTTCAGTCGTGTGATTGACTCAGTCGCATGCTTTAGTCGCACAACTGAACAATGCTAATGGTCCAGTCGTACGATTGACTAACCCTAACATATAAATGCGACTTAATTCGTGGAAAAACGGGACACTTTCAATATTTCGACTCCTACTCGTACCCTAGCCGTCCAGAGACCATAGAGACCCTATTACAAGTTCTTAGATCGCACAAAATCGTATTGCAATCGTTCTTAGCGTTTAGATTCATTCTAAGCTCGATTCTACGTGCGTTCTCACTAATTGGATCGCCAATCAAATAGAATTCCGCACAATTTGAGTTGGTATACACGTAAATCAATTAGTACTCCGTTCGTACACGGTTCTAACAAGTGGTATCAGAGCTTTGGCTCTAGATTTACGTGTGATTCAATCGATTTTGGCCTAAAAATTGTGTTTTCACTCAAAAATTCAATCTTTTTGTGTCAAAAAGTGTTTTCAAAGTCTTCTAGTCATAAAGTTAACGTTTTTCGTCATACGACAATTAGGGTTTGTAAGAAATTAGTGTGTTTGCGTCAAAGTGTTCAAAACATTCGTTTTTTGCAAAAACAGCAGCCTTTAGTCGCACGATTGACTCAATCGCACGACTGAACTCATTCGCACCCTCCATACGCACGATTGAACTTAGTCGTTTGTTCATTCGCGCGACTGACCAGATTCATTCGCATAGACTCCAACCGCGCTCTCCTTCCACACGACTGAATCCAATCGCACAATTGAATTCATCTGCATACTCCATTCGCACGATTGACCCAATTGCATAAGTTCAATCGCACGAGTGGTCCATTCGCATAAGCTAAGTATTTGACTCAAAAAAAATTTAAACTTAACTAAATGGAAGAGCAATACTCAACTTTTACTGCAGGGAGAGACACACGAATCTAGAACCTCTTACTTCTAGAAAATGATACAGGGAATCACAATAAATCCCTAAGCTAATAACGTTAGACGATTACCCTCAGTGGAAGCAATGATTTGAGATTTACTTAAATGGAGTTGATCCCAACCTTTGGGGGTCAATCGAGACAGGGTATGACATGCCAGTAGGTGTTCATGGAGTGAAACTGACTTTAGGAGGGATGAATGACACACATAAGGAAAAATATAACGCAGAGACGAAAATGTACGCCCTGTTAACTCAGTCTATACCAAAGGATATATTCCATCAATTCTCTGAGAATAAACAGGATAAGAAACTTTGGATAGCCTTGGAAAAACGCTATGACGGAAATGCTTCGTTAAAAGCTCTAAAGGCAAAAATGTTAAAGAAGGAGTTTGACAACTTCTCTTCTATGGGTAAGGAAAGTCTAGATGATGTAATCGACAGGTTCTATCATCTCATGAGTGAGCTACATATTCATGGAGTTAAAACGTCGATGGTAGATAAGGTTTTCAGTTTGGCTGATGGGTTACCAGTGGGATTCATTTGTATCTAACCTAAGACATAACAATATTTTGGAAAAGTTAGATATAAATGATTTCATCCTGAAATTAAGAGAGGAGGAACTTAGGATGAAATACAGGTTGCAGAAAGGAACGTATGATCAAAATCCTTCGTTTTTCAATGCCTCTTCTACAACAACCAGTTTAGGAGCACCCCTTCAGATGGCTTTTTTTCTAGTTCAAGTGCTCCTTCACAAACCATAACTTCCGGGTCTGACACGTCTGGGTCATCAAGTACCCATTTTATTGCACTAGAGGCTAATGCTACAAAGTTGAAGACTGAGAACCTCGGGAACATCACTGTGGAGGTGGCTAAAGAACACATGGATTTATTGGCGGCTGTGGTACACTCATATGACGGGTTGGTTGCAGGAAAGATTGGTAACTGCCATCTAGCAGATGAAGACTACGGACAGGTAGACGAGAACGAGCTTGAATGTATGGACATAATGTGGGTGTTAGCAAGTGCTGTCCGGAGGGCTAAGAAGTTTGTTAAAAAGACATGACAGAACTTGATAGCTACCAAAGACACTACATTTGGGTTTGACAAGTCCAAAGTGACTTGTTTCAACTGTGGAGAGAAGGGGCACTTTAAACGTGAATGTGTAAAGCCCAAGAAGACTGGCAACGGGAAGCCATTCTCGACATTCAACCATCAGGATAAACCAACTAGGGGAGCTACTTCGTCTAGCACTGAGACAAAGGCTTCGAATGATCAAGGTGATGAAGGGCAAGACTGGACCTTCAAATTCGTGCCTCCGGGAGAATCCAACATTGCAAATGTCGAGGTGTTGTATGACGATACTAAAAGTGAAGATGATATCGCAGTCGAAATAGCCATGTCAGAAACTGAAGAAGTTGCGAAAGTGGTCAAGCCTGTGATTGAAGAAGATGACAAAACTACATGTTCAGAATCTCCAGCAGCTGAAGAGACAATCTCTACACTGATGGCGGATTCAACTGAATCTTCTCAGGTAAGTTCTAAAGACCAATTGTTTAAAAGTCATGCTTGTTTTGAATGTAATAAATTTAGGGAAAGCATTGATTTGAAATTTTCTAGGTTATTAGATCATAACGATAGTTTAGTAAAGAACTTGCAACTACGCACAGAAGCAAATCGCATTTTAAAATAAAACGGGCACAATTACAAAGAAAAAATAGAACTATTAAATAAACAAATAAGGGAAACCGAAGTTGTGGCATTTAACCAAACAAATGATATTAAGTTTTATTTAAACTCCCTTGAAGAAACTAAAAAGGATAAAGTAGTTTTGGAAGTCGAAGTAAATTCTTTAAAACAAAAACTGCATAGTTGGACTAGTTCTTCACATATAGTTAAAAACTTGGTCAAAGAATGAAACAACAGGGAGGGATTAGGTTACAAAGTGGTTCCAACACCATATGAGATTTTGTTAAATACGAAATGTCAACCAGTAAACAATAATCCTATTAAGGATCATGTGGTGACCACTGCTCTAGTTAGTGATCCAGATTCCACGTGTCAAAAGATGCAATCTGCCACTAAAGAGAAGGAGGACACTTTGAAATCTAAGGATAAAAGGCCTATGGTTAATTTGGACGAACAATTTAAAGAGGTTAATATACAGTCAGGATCTACCACGTCTTCTTCTGAACAGAAAGTGACTAAACAAACTAACCAACCACGCGCTCCACATAATAGTCCAAACAAACAAAAGGCAAAAGATGTTTCAACTTCTCAAAAGGTAAAGTTTATTAAAGAAGTTAAAACATCCAAACAAGAAGAGTTGAAACCCAACAAGACCAAAGTCACACAGGTCTCACATTCTTCCCCATAGAGATGTCTTTCCCAACATGTAGAAGTTCGATCATGATACAATTGTGGAAAGAGAGGACATATAGCTTCTATTTGTCCTCAGTAACAGACACCAAGAAAGAAAGTTGAGCTTCACGATTCAAAACAGATTTCTTCTAAAAGGAGTTCTACTACTCCACCTAAAAGAAATAATAAAACTAAGGTTCAAACCATAAACTAGTCGTTTGTTTATCACAAACAGGCATTGCACAAAGCTGGCTTGTGGAAAGAAAAACCAAGTCAAATATTTGATACTAAGAGCAGTAAGAAACATGATATGCCCTCGCCCTCAAATGGACAGTAGGTTGACTTTTTGATGTGTGATTCCTTTAGGATACCCAAACCAGTTAAGGCTTGGGTCCCAAACCTTAACTAATCATTTCCTTTGAATGTTCAGGGTGTTCATTATAGTGCTATCACAAACACATGGATTGTTGATAGTGGAGCATCCAGGCACATGACTGGAAACCTGTCTCTCCTCTCAAACGTAAAACAAATTAAAGGAGGACATGTTTCTTTTACGAGAAATAAAGGAGGATACATCACTGCACAGGGAGAAGTGGGAAATCAGAAAGTTAAATTGACAAGGTCAACCGTTCAACAACTACAAAACAACTTATTTTCTGTATCCCAGATTTGTGACAAAGGTTTCAAGGTGGTCATTGACAACAAGAAGTGCTACGTGTTGAAGAAGGAGTACACCATTCCTGAAGACTAGGTATTAATGTTAGCTTCAAGATACAATGATTTATATGTCTTGGATCTAACAAAGGTCTGTTAGGACCTGCTACGTACGTTGTACTAACTGATTCGACGTGAACCCAGATCAAATAGTGCGGAATCCTATTTGATTGGCGATCCAATCAAAGAAAACGATAATCCGATCAAACCTAACGATTAGAATACGTTAAGAATGGAATAGGAATGATCAGAAACGTTCTATGAACTTGGATGAGACGTACTAAAGGATCTCAGACGGCTAGGGTTATGTAAACTAAAAAAAACTCTAAAAACTCTAGTTTTTCTACGAATTAAGTGGTATTTATAGGTTACAGCTTTCATTCGTACGCATGAGCTAGGCGACTGGCTCAGTCGTGCGATTGAGTCATGCGGTTGATCCATCCGCATGATTGAGTGTTCAGTGGTGCGACTGACTCAATCACCTGGTTCAGTCGTGCAATTGACCCATTCGCATGGTCCAGTCGTGCGACTGAATTAGATTACTTAGTTAAACATATTCTTGAACCTTTTATGATTCAGAACACGTCTAACAACTGTAAGACTATATAACATGTTCATATATGCGTGTATCACTACCTAATATAAGTAGATATAACAGTAAACAATTATAAATCTGTAAAGTCAATATACGTTAAACACTTTATTAATAAAATATTAAACATAATATACACAATCAACCATTTGCATTTCATTAAGTATTCAACCATTACACATGTGTAAGACATATTACATTTGGATCAGGATCTAGGTACATATATGTATCAACAAACTCCCCCTTGGACCTAGATCTATCTATTGTCTTACATCCTTCATAGTTTCTTCAAACTTTTTATACTTCTCTTCTTTTGTGACTCTAGTGTTTATCTCAAATGCAAAGCAGAGTCTTATCACTTTCTGGAATTGTAGAGCTTGTACAATATCTTG